>CAUYLG010055879.1:0-10832 GCA_963573385.1 Cacajao melanocephalus | reverse complement strand
TCCATTGTTAAGCACAATTATTGGCATAAAAGAGGTTTTTAATACCCACTTTTAGACTGCATTCTAGCCTGGGCAATAGAACAAGAATCCCGTTCTCTCTCCCTCTTTCTCTTCCTCTTTCTTTCTCTCTTACATTCTTTTTTTTCTTTCTTTCACTCTCACTTTCTTTCCTCTTTCTAAAAAAAAAAAAATACTGGTCAGTTTTTCTTTTCGGCCCCTGCTTTTGGTAGGGGTTAGGTTTGGAGACATAGATAAAATACCATTAATTTTTTCCATTTTTAATTATATGAAGTCTTAACTTTCCGAACAGTTAAGTCGTTCATGATAACACTCAAAGTTACAAAATGCATTTACTAACTCTTTAGTATATGCGTGAGCTGCATTTCGGCATTTTCCTCTGACCGATATATGTCCATTTCTGCCCCGTAACCAACGGCCGTACGTAAGTTCATCGCACGACTCCTAACAGAGTTCTGGTAGCACCATAGAAAAAGAAGTTTTCACACTCACACAGTGAAGAGTGTTCAGAACAATCATACCTTGAATATGAGTCACTCTCTGCTTTCATAGGCTTCAGAATGTCTAACAGCAGCAGCACAGATATTTCAGCAAAATACTTCAGTGAAAACTCATGCAAGGCTTTCTGTTAATGTAACTTAATCTAATGGCTGTTGAAGGTCTGACCTTCAAGATTCCAGAGAATGTACTGAATGAAGAGAACAGAGCAAAGAAATGGCCAATCTGTGAGATTTGAAGACACAGTTAAGTAGAATCACACCATTAGCAGAACCCAGCGTGAAACTCAGAGCAGCAGTGAGTTCGACAGGCGAGTCATCATATATGTGATTCTCCCAAAAGCAAAGACAATGTATCATTGTCTTCTTTGGCATATGATACCTAATACATTAATTTATTCATTTATTTATTTCTTAGGATATTTTTTATAGAATACTCATAGAATATTTTTATTTCAGTAAGTAAATATGTATTAAGGGTTGAATAGATAAAATAATTGTCAAGTAAATCAGTATGTGTACAGACTGTTAAAACATTAACAGTGTTTAGCAGGGTGCTGTGGCTCAAGCCTGTAGTCCCAGCAGTTGGGGAGGCTGAAGTGCATGGATCACTTGAGGTTAGCAGTTCGAGACTGGTCTGGCCAACATAGTGAAACCTCGTCTCTACTAAAACAAACAAACAAACAAAAAATTAGCTGAGTGCGATGGCACGTGCCTGTAATCCCAGCTACTCAGAAGGCTGAGGCAGGAGAATTGCTTGAACCCGGGAGGTGAAGGTTGCAGTGAGCCAAGATTGCACCACTGCACTCCAGCCTGGGCAACAGAGTGTGACTTTATCTCAGTTTTGGAAGGAAATCTGCCTTACTCAAAGTCTGCCAGTGTGAACATTCGTCTCTTCTAAAACACACCTTCACATCAACATTCATTCGGGTGTTGGACCAAATACTGTGGTACCATATCCTAGTTGACACACACAAACTATCACACACAGCCATGAAAACTAATAATGCAGGAAGGCACAATTATCCTAACAGTGGTTATCTCTCGGTTTGTGATTGAATTCTGTTTTCTTTTAAATATTTTCTAAATTTTCTGCAAAAACATGTAGCATTGAAATAAGAAAAGACATTGAAAACAATTAGTTTCTTTGTCATCTGAGCCCCCTAGCAACCTGTAAGTACAGTTTTACCAATAATAACACTGCATTTAAAAACAGATTATCCTTGTGCTGCAGTTACCACAGTAATAAATTCATGATCAACAGCTTTATTATACTTTTCAGCTATATGAGTGGAACGATAATTTTATGTGTGTTTCAAAGCCTCAGAAACTAAATTTATTCCTAGTATATTGCCACATTTTGTGTCTCCAAGGTCACTTTTTTTTTTTGAGACAGGGTCTTGCTCGGTTGCCCAGGCTGGAGCTCAGTGGCATAATCACAGCTCCCTGCAGCCTCAACCTCCTGGGCTCAAATGATCCTCTCACCTCAGCCTCCCCAGAGTCTGGGACTACAGGCTTATGCCACCATGCCCAGCTAATTTTCGTATTTTTTGAGATGGTGTTTCACCATGTTGCCCAGGCTGGTATCAAATTCCTGGACTGGAGCAACCCACCCGTCCAAGGCTGTTTTTAAAGAAGATGTACAGTAAGGGAATAGTTAGAGACAGAACCCCTCTCGGGGAGTGTTTGGGGTTTGCAGTTTGCTCTGGGGATCCCCCCGCCTTGATAGAGAGTGAGGAATACGCATGTGAGCGTCACTGGACTAGAAGCTCTCTGAGGTCCCTTCCAGCTCCACAAGCACCATGTCCATTTGCGGGGTGGACTGTGCTAGTGTCTGGGGGTGACATAACAATGCACCACACATGGGATGGCTCAAAACTTTAGAAATTTACCCTCTCCCATTTCTGGAGGCCAGAAGCCCAGAATCAAGGTGTGGGCAAGGCCTCAACCCCTGCATGGCTCTAGGAGAGGGTCTCTCCTGCCTCATCAGCGTCCCTGGCTGCGGCTGCATCTTACCACCCTTGGCCTCTATCTCCCAACATCTTCCCGGTCTTCATCCCATCTCCTGTTCTCCTAAGTGCACCTAGGAGCCCACTCCACTGACCTCATCTCAACTCATTTCATCTGCATTGACCCTTTTCCAGTGAGGTCATGTTCTGAGGCACTCGGGGTTGGGATTTCCATTGGCCTTTTCTAGCGGGAGACACCATTCGGGCCATGACAGAAGCAGACGCATAGCCAGGGTGATGAAGTATGCATCAAATGGCTCCCATCTATCTTGGTAGTTACCAGACACTGTTTGTAAAACTTACTTCTGTCTCCATGTTCGCTTTTGTCTTCTGGAATCTGTGGTCAGACGTAGGATATCATTTCTCCAGCTTGGTGATTTGGCTACTGACGACTGGAGGCACAGATGACTCGGCCAAAACCTGCTTCCTTTCCTCAGTTATCTGTCTTCAAATCAGTTAGCGATTGGTTGTGATTCTTCATGAAGAGCGGTAACTTTAGCTGACTAAAATAAAGAGAAATGTGTGTTCCACACACTGACGTTCCACTTTAATTTCGTGAGTAAGTGAGTTTGTAGTTCTAAGAAATTGGTCGCTCGGAATCTTGTTTGGTTCTGTTTGCTTGAAAATTGGAATCCCACCTCTGTGCGCCTGGACCCTGCTGACAGACATTCCTTCCTCCCTGTCCCGTTCGGAGGCTCCCTTGGTTCAGAGCAGACAGCCCCTTGCGTCCCTGAGCCCCACCCCTGCGGAAGCCTTCACCATCTCACCATCATTGTCACTACCAGGGACTGGTGGATCTCTATCCCTTAATTATGCTTTAAGCCACCTTAAAGAAGCCCTCTTAACTGGTGTTGGAGGACCAGCAAAAAAATAAGTGCTTCTAGTCTTGGGATAATTAAGGAAGCTCAAAGCATGAGGCTGTAGATAGGAAAACATCTTACACGTTCTTGGCCTTCTGTGCTTCGGACTGATCCCCACGCTGACAGCTGCAGAACTGGGCGCAGAGAGTATCAGGTGCAGCCCTGTCCAGACAGGCCTCATTTCTCTTAACCTTCAGTCTGTTTTCTTATTCAAAGTTCTGTTCTTCCATTCCCTCCGCAAATGCCAAACATGAATTTCTAGGGTCTTACAGGGAAGGGAGGGCTGAGCATGGTGGGAGTCACTCACACCCCTGCCTTCCCTCTTCCTGATGCTGGCTCCATCATAGCCGGGTGGGAAGGAGAATGGAGGAGAAAGAAGGTTCTTGGCTGAGCAAGAAGAAAGGGCCCTTCTCATGTCTGGTCTCTGCCTCCCTAAGCCTAGACGTTGGACTGGGCGTTTTTCAGTTATTTCCAGCATCCTGAGGTGGCCTTCCCCCGTCTTTCTTTTCTAACACAGAGAGATGGCTCAACCTCCCCTTTCCTACCCAACTCCCTCCTCCCACTTCTACCTCCACGGTCCACCCTCCAGCCTATTTGTATCCTGCACTCTGGGGCACCTTTCTTTGGGACTCACTGTTGGTCAAATGACCCACACCCAGTACTTTGCACACATCTACTTGGCCCCCAGGAAATATGCATGTGATTGCTCTACCCAAAGGTGGTGTGCAGCGCAGTTTACACCCCCACACACCTGTGTCTCCCCCGGCCCACATCACACCCAACTGCTTGCTGCATCTCCAGCAAGAGGTGCTCACCCGTCCCCAGCAGAGGGAAACCCCGGTTCCCTTCACGTGTGTTGACTCTGGAGCCCACACTTGGCCTCGATGTCAATAATTCTAACACAAACTAGAAAGCCCAGATGGAGATGCCCAGAGAAGGAGAACGGCCGAGACCCACAGACTCCCAGGGAGGTCTCTCCTACCTGGAGCAGTGGATGGAGGGGAGCGGAGGGAGGAGGTGGTGTGCAGATGGACCTTAGAAATCCGAGCACGTTTTCTGGGATCTGGCTTCAGACCTCCTGCCGCACAGTTCTTCTGGGAGCTGGGGCACCACGTGTCCACTCTCATTTATTCCTTATCCACCATAGCACTTGATAGGCCCAGACATACAAACAGCTGCCATGGCTGCAGAGCAAGGCTCCCCAGCACATGCCCACCCAGCCTCACCCATGCCCTGGCACACACCTGCCCAGCCTCACCTAAGGGCAGCAAAGCAAGGCTCCCCAGCACACACCAGCCCGGCCTCACCCATGCCCCAGCACACGCCCAGCCAGCCTCACCTAATGGCGCCGTCTCCTGGTCATAGCTCTCCATGGTTCCCCACTGCCAGTTTGGTCCAGTTCACATTTATCAAGAGCCTTCACAAAATACACCTCCGTTGGCTGTTTCTTATTGCCCTAAGGTTGATTGTGTTCAGTAAAACTCTTTATGAAAACTCTGAAAATCTTCACATACTATTTTTTACCACTTTTTAAAGTCTTTATGTATTGACGATTGGCCTGACGTGTGCCTCTGGCCCTCTTCCAGATCACGTAGCCTTTGACTTTGCCCCTGTGTTTCTGCTTGGAGAGGCCTCCCTGAAGGGCAAATGCGGTCCTGTTGCGCCTTTGCCCCCTGAGGATCTGGAAAGCGGTCCCAAAATCCCATCTGGATGTAACTGGAAGGAGCTTCCCACATCCTCCTGGTCCAGCCAAGGGATTTCCCACCACAGATTTCCTCCCCAGGCCTCCCATTGCATTATGGGATGACTTCTCACTATTGGAAATTTCCCATTGTGAGAAATCCCCATTGGCATTTTTCTGTGGTTCCATTTAATGTAGTATAGTTATTTTTTATCTTCTGCATTTTCTCTACTTCCTGATTAAATGATGACCTCCTCAAACGGAAGGGCAATATAAACTCATTTCTCTTGATTATCACACAGTCACTGTCGGGCCCTGACTGCTGTGAACGTCACTGACAGACTAGGATGCCTCTGGCTGGGATGGTACGTGGTACAGTTACGCTAGTAATTTAGTTTCAGATGGATGCACATTCAGCAAACACTTTGATTGATTACCTAAAACCATAGCAGGATGATAGATTTTTACCGTCTACTGATCCTTACATTATATTATAAAGTACTCTATTAATTAGGCATTTACTGTTAAACATTACAATAGTAAAAATCTTTTGGGGAGTGATTTCAACAAGATAATGGAGTAGGAAGGTCTAGGCCCTCCTTCCCCTCAACAAACACAGCAGTTAGACAATAATCTGTGGACAAATTCCCTTTAAAAAAATTTAGACACTAATTGAAAATCTCTTGCACCCTGGGAAAATATAAAACCAGACTCGCCAAAGATGCTTAGGAGATTAACTCAAGAATTCGTACCCTGGAACAGCACCCTACAATCAGGAAGACACCCCCGGCTCCCTTCCCTCTCCCAAGGGAGGGAAGGATCAGTTAGCACATCCAGCATCCCAACTTTTCCAAGAGGACTCCCAGAGGTCTGGCCTCTGACCTGCAAGCATTGGGCCTGCTGGAGTGTGGCCCACTCTGGCTGCCTGGGGGAGAATGAATGCAGTGGCATGGCTGGTAGATGCCATAGATCTCCTCCCTCCTCAGCACAGAAGAAGCAAACAAGAACTCTGTCTCTCAGCTTCCACTGAGCAGGAAGGAGGGACTCCATGCATCCACACACCTCAGCTTCTTCAGGTTGCATGGAGAACTGGCATCATCTATCTTCCAGCCTTCCAGTCTTGGAGCTCTGATGGGTCCAGCAGTCCAGCCATGTAGGGAGGACAGAGGCGACAGCTTGGACTGGTAGATGCTGTGGTGTTCATCCTGGACTCAGCCAGAGCACGCAGGCAAAAACCACCGCCACCTTCTCCCTGGGAAGGCAAAGAACTGGCTGAGGCCCTCCGAATCTCTGAATGATTGGCGGGGGTCTTCTTATGTATAAGACAAGGTCATGAAGACTGACAGAGGTATCTACTTTGTCTAATGCACAGGCACCAATACAGAGAGCCAAGGAAAATGAAAACTCAGGCATAGATGTTCCAAAGAAATAAAACAAATCTCCAGAAACCGACCCTAGTGAAATGAAGTTACATGATTTATTTGACAGAGAATTCAAAACAAGTGATATTGAGATGCCCCCCAAGGTCATGAGAACAATGAAGGAACAAAGTGAGAATTTCTACAAAGTGCTAGGACATATTTTTTAACTGTGCCGAACAGAAATTGTGGAGCTGAAGAACATAATTGACCTGAAAAATTTACTAGAAGGATTCAACAGCAGACCAGATCAAGCAGAAGAAAGGACATTATATCAGTGAACTCAAAGACAATGTCCTTAGAAATAACTCAATCAGGATAGCAAAAAATAATAATAAAAAGAATGTAGAAAGCTTATAGGACTCGTGGGAAACCGTCAAGCAGGCCATTATAAACATTATGAAAGTTCAAAAAGGAAGAGAGACAAAGGAAGAACCAGACTGCCTATTCAGAAAAATAATGGCTGAAAATTTCCCAAATATGGGGGAGGAAATAGACATTTAGATCAAACAAGCCAGAAAAACCAAATATGGAAAACCGAAGAAAGGACACACCAAGACACGTTCTGATCGACTTGTCATAAGTCAAAAGCAAAGAGGGTTTTGAAAGCAGCAAGGGAAAAGTGGCTTGTCACATACCGTGGAGCCTCTTCATGCATAAGACTTTGAGTGGACTTTTCAATAGAAACCTTGGAGGCCGGGAGGGAATGGAATGATATATTTAAAATGCTAAACGAGGCTGGGCGTGGTGGCTCACGCCTGTCATCCAAACACTTTGGAGGCCAAGGCGGGCGGATCACCTGAGGTCGAGAGTTCAAGACCAGCCTGACAAACGTGGTGAAGCCCCGTCTTTAAAAAAAAAAAAAAAATTAAAAAATAAAATGCTAAAAGAAAAAAAAATGCTAACGCAGAATGCTATACACGGCAAAACTATCCCTCAAAAATGAGAGAGAGACAAAGACTTTTGAACACATACAAAAGCTGAGGGAGTTCGTCATCACTGCACCAGCATACGAGAAATGCTAGAAAGTTCTTCAAGTAGTAATAAAAGGACACCAAGCAGTAGCATAGTAATGTAAGAAATTTTAAAACTCACTGGCAAAGGTAAATAGAGAGACAAATGCAGAATACCACACTACTATAATAGGGGTAGGCAAATCACTTTTCATTCTAGCATAAAATTATTAAAAGTAACTATATCCAAAAACATGTTTTAAAATACGCAATATGAATAGTTATAAATAGTGACGAGAGCATAGCATGGAGAAAGAGAGAGGGTGAAAGTGCAGAGCTCCACGTATTTGAACTTAAATTATTATCAGCTTAAAATAAACTGTTAAGCCCCAAGATAACCAAACACACCAAAAGAAAAAAACTGTAGAAGTTACACAGAAGAAAAAGAAAGTAATGAAAGCACAGTAATACAAAAAATTAACAAAATATAAAGACGGCTGGGCACGGTGACTTATGCCTGAAATCCGAGCACTTTGGGAGGCTAAGGTGGGCAGATCACGATGTCAGGAGTTTGAGACCAGCCTGGCCAACATGGTGAAACCCCGTCTCTACTAAAAATACAAAAATTAGCCGGGAGTGGTGGTGTGTGCCTATAATCTCAACTACTTGGGAGGCTCAGGCAGGAGAATCACTTGAACCTGGAAGGTGGAGATTGCAGTGAGGTGAGATCACGCCATTGCACTGCAGCCTGAGCAAGAGCAAGACTCTGTCTCAAATATACATATAGACAAATATATATGTGTATATATATATATACACATACATATAAAGACAACAGAGAAAAAGAACTGTGAAACTAACGAAACAACAAAAAGGCAATACTAAATCCTTCCCTAGTAGTAATTACTTTAAATATAAGTGAAAGTTCCCAATTGAAAGACATAGAGTGCCTGACCTGAACAGGTTTTTTTTTTAAATAAACAAGACCCAACAATATGCTCTCTATAAGAAACTTGCTTTCGATTTAAGAACACACATAGGCTGAGAGTGAAAAGATGAAAAAAGATACCCTAAGCAAATGGGAACCAAAAGGGAACAGGTGTAGCTACACTTCCATCAGACAAAAGCTGTCAGAGTAGACAGAGAATGACATTATATCATAGTAAAAGTTCAGTCCTACAGGAAGATACGACAGTTGTAAATACATGCACTCAGCATCAGAGCACCTAGATATGTACAGCAAATACTGACAGAATAAAAAGGAGAAACAGACGGCATTGCAGTAACAGCAGAGGCCGCAGAAGCCGGGAAGCCAGGCCTTGGTTCCCTAGCACCGTCTTCTCATAACGGAAAGTGGGCTCCTGGGGACGATGTTTGATCCCCGTCCCAGGCAGGAAGATGGCAAGACGAGTGCGGAATCTCGTGTGGCTTCAGAAAATACGGAAGGACTGGAAGCGTGAGGGGAGCAGGCGGAAAAGGCGCAGACACCAGCCTGAAGCAGCCCCGATGGCCGCAGCCGGCTCGGCGGGAGCGAGGAAACACATCACAACACTGGATGGTAGTCTTTAACATCAAGCAACTAGCCAGGGTCCATACTGATATTATAAATTATGAAAGAGATACATTATTGGGGGAGTAGGGTTGGTTCTTCCCTACAGCAGAATTAACATGGAATGGGGAAAAGGAAATCCTTCCACAGGGGCAGCCCTGCAGGACTGAGTGACAAACAAACATGCCCACTTATCTCCATTTCAAAAGGAGCGGGAGCTGGAGAGACTTCCCAGTGGAGGGAGCCAGCCCCCCTCGTGCCCCCCGCCGCCTTAACCCCCCCAGGTGAAAGTCAGCCCTGCCAGACACCGTGAGGCCAAGTGGCCCTTGACCCCAAGCACCCCCGACATCACACCTGTGGGGTTCTTGCCAAGAACACGTTTCCCCCGTCTAGTCATTGGCAGACATCATGCAGCCCAAAGTAAGGGGCGTTTTGCAACATAAGTGACAAATGCTCCTTGGAAGCTTCCAGGCCACAAAAGACAAGGGGAGCCCTGGACGCTGTCACCACCTGGAGGAGGTAAAGGGAGGCGGGAGAGTGAGCGCAGTGTGGGGTCCTGGCCTGGACCTCACACCATGGGGGGATCCTCCGTAGGGAAATGGGAAAAATCAGATGAGCGCTATCGTCAGCTGGGAGTGCTGTCCTCGTTGGACTTCCTGGTCTTTCTAGCCCACTGTGGTTACGTAAGAAGCTAACAAGAAGGAGAGGTGGTGGAGGGTAGCTGGCAGCTCTGCATGGTCTTTGCCACTGTTTTGTAGGTCTACAATTATTGCAAAATTCAATAATTTAAAAGGTAAAAATTGATTATTGAACTCAAAAATTTCCAAAAGTTGACATACAAAGGTCACTCTCTCTCTCTCTCTCTCTCTCTCTCTCTCTCTCTCTCTCTCTCTCTTTTGAGTTGGGGTCTTGTTCTGTTGCCCAGGCTGAAGTGCAGTGGTGTGATCTGGGCTCACTGCAGCCTCCACCTCCCAAGTTCAAGCAATTCTCCCACCTCAGCCGCCCCAGTAGCTGGGATTGTAGGCACACCACCACATCCAGCTGGTTTTTGTGATTTTAGGAGAGACAGGGTTCCACCATGTTCCCCAGGTTTTACAGTCTTTTTAAACACAGATCACACTGTGTCCCTGAAAGCCCTGTGACAGAAGTTCATCACACTCAGAGCCTCTCCACCTTGGCTACAAGTGTCTTCGTCACCAAGCCGGGTCTGCTGGCTGGACACTCTGGTCTTTCACTTCCTCAAACACTCAGAGCTCTCTCGTAGCTTAGGGTCTTGGAGTTGCTGTGTCCTCTGCCTAAATGGTTCCTCTCAATCTTTGCATAATTAGGCATTGAGATATCAGCCTAAACAGCGCCTGTCCAGTGAGGCTTTTCCTCACCATCCAGTCTAAGGTAGCGATGTAGTCACTTTTGATCCTAAAACCTTAATTTGATAGGGTGTGTGTGCATGTGGTGTGTGCGTTTGGTGTGTGTGTGCTGTGTGTGTGCTGTGTGTGTGGGGTGTGTGGTGTGTGTGTGGAGTGTGTGGTGTGTGTCATGTGGTGTGTGTGTGTGGTGTGTGTGTGGTGTGTGTGTGGTATGTGTGTGTGGTATGTGTGTGTGTGGTGCATGTGTGGTGTGTGTGTGTGGTATGGTGCATGTGGGGTGTGTGTGTGTGGTGCGGTGCATGTGTGGTGTGTGTGTGTGTGGTGTGTGTGTGGAGTGTGTGGTGTGTGTCATGTGGTGTGTGTGTGTGGTGTGTGTGTGGTGTGTGTGTGGTATGTGTGTGTGGTATGTGTGTGCGTGGTGCATGTGTGGTGTGGTGTGTGTGTGGTATGGTGCATGTGGGGTGTGTGTGTGTGGTGCGG
>CAUYLG010055878.1:0-106954 GCA_963573385.1 Cacajao melanocephalus | reverse complement strand
ACAACGTCCCTTTGCACAAATTAAACTCGGTTTCTTGGTTATTGTTTAACACTACCCACAAACCCACAAAAAAAAAAAAAAAAAAAAAAAAAAAAAAAAGAGTGTCTCCTCTTCCTAGTGTACCTATAGTTCTTTGTCTATCAAGTAAGAAGGAATGTAGGCCCTTTGAATTATATGTGATTTATGTGCCTTGGAAACCATACCACTCTAAGAACTTGTAAATAAATGCCACTGATAATGCTGCCAAAATTAATTACAGAAAATCACTCCTCTATGTCTCAAAATGAATTGATGCCCTTGTCTGTAATTGGGCCTGCTACCTAATCAAAGTCACATCTAATCAGTACTTTGGATGTTCAGGTTAAGTGTTTGCTGGGACTCTCAGCATTTGGGAAATTTGTACTAACTCTTTCCTATACATAATTATATGTATAGCCATTTCTTCTCCCACGTTTTCTCTCCTTCTTTGGCCATGAAGTGGAGGAAATAAACGTAGGCTGAGTACTGCTATTGCCCTAATGGGAAGGTCTTCAGTCATCTTCCTGGATGAGCCATCAACTGGCATGGACCCAGTAGCCCGACGCCTGCTCTGGGACACGGTGACAAAGACACGTGAAAGTGGAAAAGCCATCGTTATAACCTCCCACAGGTGTGGCTCATCAGAAGGGTTTGTTGAGGGTTAGCAAGAGTTTTAGTGGCTATAAGAGGGAATTATTTAGGCCTAGTGGATAATATTGTACAGTAAACTTGCCTAAGTATGTTAGCTCCTCATTAGGAATTAGGATTCATGCTAATCCTAATAAATCAAATGGCTAAAAATCCTCATCAAGTTAAAAAAAAAAGTGAGGAAAAGACAGAACTTCAGAAGATGTTCTGTTAGAAAATAGGGCACTCTATTATTTCTCATTTGAAAAATTCCCACTTCCCAACTATGAGCTTTATAATTGGAAAAATACAACTTCCAATTGAAAATAGGGTCACAAAATTCTGGCTCTGATTGAACTACACAATGTCCTCCAAAAGAGAAGTTTTTATTTTTACCCTTAAAATGCTCTGCCCTTTTTGTTTTGCAAGTATGGAGGAATGTGATGCCCTCTGTACCAGTCTTGCCATCATGGTGCAGGGGAAGTTCATGTGCTTGGGCAGCCCTCAGCATCTCAAGAACAAGTTTGGCAACATTTACATCCTGAAGGTCAAGTTCAAGACTGAAGCTAAATTAGAGGATTTTAAATGTTATGTTACAACAACATTTCCAGGTAAATTAAGTTGTGCTACCTTTATCAGAAATGTATTAAATCAGTGAGGCGCAGTGGTTCACGCCTGTAATCTCAGAGCTTTGGGAGACTAAGGCGGGCAGATCCCTTGAGCTCAGGAGTTTGAGAAATGTGTTAAATCATATTTGTTGTTCTCACCATCCATATGATTTATATCTTCAGTACCAGTTTCCTGTGAGTTATTGATATGTATTGATTTTCTGTAATGTTACTTTGTCAATGTTTGATACTATAAGTCTCTTGTGCCAGATTATGCTAAGGTTCACAAAAAAAAACAGAGGTTCTCACAAGCTCTTACATCACCTAACAAGGCAATTTCATATTTGTACTGTCCATATAAATTACTTGGGCGCAGTAGCTCATGCCTGTAATTTCAGCAACTTGGGAGTCTGAGGCCAGAGAATTGTTTAAGCCACAGGGTTTACGGCTGCAGCGAGCTATCATTGTGCCATTGCACTCCAGCCTGGGTGACAGAGCAAGACCCCATCTCTAAAATAATAATAAGTAAAAAACAAAAATAAATTATATATCTAAAGTCATATTTTTTGCATAATTCTCATTTTCACAGATTATTCATGCAAATTTTTAAGGTTTTTTCCTTCACGCTAAGCATGTAACTTTATGCTTTTGTTGTCTCAGCTAGGATATTGTATTGAAATGCAAATAAGAACTGGTGTTTCTCTCCTTTCAAGAGTAGTTTGGTTTCTGGGTGCTGTTTCTTCATGCTAAATTCAGTAAGCATCTCTCTGCCTACATGGAACAGTACAAGACAGAGCACCCATTTCGATCTGTCTCTTATCTCTCTTTCCTTAACATAAAGCATAGGCAATGGCAACGCTTTTAATAATTTTGGTTTTTCATCTTAGTTTCCACTTTGGTAGGCTCAGAAAAATATCACAGAAGTTCCTGTTGTGTGTTAGGCTAAAAGGTTGAAAGTTTGTCTCCAAGGCAATGGAAAATAGCAAAATTGATTACACAGTAAGAATGAAAATCAGGGCCAGGCACAGTGGCTCATGCCTGTAATCCCAGCCCTTTGAGAGGCTGAGGTGGTTGGATCATCTGAGATCAGGAGTTCAAGACCGGCTTGGCCAACATGGTGAAACCCCGAATCTATTAAAAGTACAAAAATTAGCTGGGCATGGTGGTGCATATCTGTGGTCCCAGCTACTCAGGAGGCTGAGGCAAGAGAATTGTTTGAACCCTGGAGGCAGAGGATGCAGTGAGCAGAGGTCATGCCATTGCATTAAAGCCTGGGCGACAGAGAGAGACCCTGTCAAAAAAAGAAGGAAGGGAAGGGGTGGGGAGGGGAGGGGAGGGAGGAGAGGAAAGAAGGAGAGGAAGGAAGGAGAGGAAGGAGATGAAGGAAGGAGAGGAAGGAAGGAAGGAAAATCAGAAAATAGATATGAAATGGATGGTCAAGCACATGTGGAAAACAAGCTGTGTGGAAAAATAATCACCTGGCTGTTGGCCATAGTGTTTATGATGTGCCCATCACACATGTAGATGGATATGTCTATTAAGAAATTGAATATTCACTTATGCTTTCATGTGGCAAATATTTTTGAAGACTTATTGTGTCAGAGGTTCTATTTGATATGATCAATAAAGCACTTTAAGAAAGCTCTGCACACTTCAAGATAATACAGAAAAACAATTCAACAAAATCGGGTAAACAATAAATGACCCAGACTAGTAACTTCATAGAGAAATTGAAATTACTTTTTAAAAAATCAAACAGAAATCATGGATATGTAATATACAGTGAATAAAATGAAAAATGAAGTAGAAAGCATTAACAACAGAATTTAACAAGCAGAGAAAAATATCTCAAAATAGGATTTTTGAAAATTTAAAGTGAGATGCTTTTTGAAAATATACAGTTAGACGATTAAAAGAAAAATTAAGAGGAATTAAGAAAGCTCATGGGATTTATAGAATGGCATCAAAACAGCCGGTGTTTCAGTTATGAGAGTTTGTGAAGAAGAAAAAAACAAATTGTTAGGAAGTTTACTTAAAGAAATAGATTTTCCAAATATTAAGAAAAACATAAATATCCGGGTACAAGAGGGTCACCTGTCTGCATTCAGATTCAATACAAACAAGACTACCTTAAGACATTATAATTAAATGTTCAAAACTCAAGCATAAAGAGAGGATCCTGCAAGCAGCAAGAAGGAAAAAAAAAAAGCAAAAGCAAATAACATGTAAGGGAGATTCCATAAGGCTAGCTGCAGATTTCTCAACAGAGACCTCATAGGCAAAGAAAGAGTGGGATGACATGTTCAAAGTACTAAAGAGAAAAATAACTGCCAACCAAGATACTGTATCCAATACTATGTTGAATAGGAGTGGTAAGAGGACATGCTTATTGTTGTGCTAGTTTTCAAGGGGAATGCTTCCAGCTTTTGTCCATTCAGTATGATATTGGCTGTGAGTTTGTCATATACGGCTCTTATTATTTTGAGGTATGTCCCTTCAATATCTAGTGTATTGAGAATTTTTAACATGAAGGGATGTTGAATTTTATCAAAGACCATTTCTGCATCTATTGAGACAATCATATGGTTTTTGTCTTTAGTTCTGTTTATGTGATGAATCACGTTTATTGATTGGCATATGTTGAACCAACCTTGCATCCCAGGGATGAAGCCAACTTATCATGGTGGACAAGCTTTTTGATGTGTGGGTGGATTCAGTTTGCCAGTATTTTATTGAGGATTTTTGCACTGATGTTCATCAAGGATATTGGCCTGAAGTTTTCTTTTTTTGTTGTATCTCTGCCAGGTTTTGGTATCAGGATGATGCTGGCCTCATAGAATAAGTTAGGAAGGAGTCCCTCCTTTGGTCACCAGCCTACAAGTACCTGTAGGAGGTAGCTGGAGACCCCTGTTGGGAGGTCTCACCCAGTCAGGAGGAATGGGATCAGGGACCCACCCAAAGCAGCAGTCTGGCTGCTTTTTGGTAGAGCAGGTGTGCTGTGTTCTGGGGGATATTTTCTTGTTTGGGCTGCCTGTATTCTTCAAAGCTGACAGGCTGAAGCAGCTGAGTCGACCAAACCACAGAGATGGCAGCTGCCCCTCCCCTGAGGAGCTTGGACCCATCATCTCAGGGGACCTGCCATTGGCTGGTTGGGATTCCAAGCCAAGAGATCTTAACTTGTGACATGATGTGGAAGTGGGGCCTGCAGAATAACACTGCTTGGCTCCCTGGATTCAGCTTCCTTCCTAGAGATATGTACAGATGGACCTCCCGCCTTGCTCGGGATCCTAAGGTTGGAGTATGTAAAACCCCTGGGTCTCTGTGTATGCCTAAGTGGATGCTCTGTCGAGACTTCACACAGCTCTGTATATCAGACCCAAGGCCCTGGTGGTGTGGGCTCACAAGAGGATCTCTTGATCTGTGGGTTGCAAAGATCCTTGGGAAAAGCATGGTTTCCTGGACAGGGTCTCACAATCACTAGCTGCTTCTCTTGGCTAGGGGTGGGGGTTCCTTTGGCTTCATGTAACTACTTGGTGGGCCAGCTCCACCCCCTGCTCTTCTTCCTTCTCCATGGGTCGAGTTGTTATCCTAGTCAGTCCCAATGTGAGAACCTGGATATGTCAGATGAAGGTGCTAAATTCACTCATCCCTCTCCATTAGTGCTGTGAACTGCAGCCACTTCTAATAGGCCATCTTGGATCAGGTTCCTCTGTAAGCATTAGACTTTTAGAAGACTCAGGTTTTTTACATTGGGCATGTCAGCTAGTAATTTACTGTACCTCAAATCCTGCCTTCAATAATTGCTATGACCTCCACATAAGAAGATGATTTCATGAGGAATAAGTCTGCTGAAAGCATTAACCATGTCATGGATACCAAAGAGAGTGGGTTAGTGGATCATATCTCCTTTTGTATTGGCCTCCTCTATTCACCCCTCCACAGTATATAATTAAGTAAATGTAGTGATATTTTGGTGATTTCAAATGAAGCCTATAAGATTATTCACCTGTCCTATTTTCCTTTCTTAGGTAGTGTCTTAAAACATGAGAATCAAGGAATCCTTAACTACTACATTCCCAGCAAGGACAACCGCTGGGGAAAGGTGATGATAGCAACCTTGCCCTTCTAACGTTGCATGTTAAGAGAACACTAACAATGGGGAGTATTTGGGATTTGGAAACGTGGAATGGGAGCCTGGCATTGTTGAGGGAGTAGCACCATTAGGTTGCTTTTCAAACACCCCTAGGGTTTAATAGCTTCAGTTTCTTCCCCTAAATTCCACTGTTACTCCATGTCCATCAAGAGAAAGGGAACAGAGAATGGCCTCCTCTCACTTTCTTAATTTTCTGTTCTTCTACTTTCTCACGTCTCCCTTCTGTGCCTTTTGTCCTCCAGCATACGCTTGACAGGAACTAGGGGTGTAGAGGAGAGGCTCATCTGAGTTGGGGGCTGAAGGGGAGATTGCAATGGTAACTGCATTTTTGTGGCTGTTGTTAAAGGTGTTTGGCATTTTGGAGCAAGCTAAAGAGCAATTTGATTTGGAAGACTATTCCGTCAGTCAGATCACACTGGAACAAGTCTTCCTGACCTTTGCTAACCCAGAGAAAGCATCCAGTGATGAGGAAAACGAGGAGCCATGAGATTCAGTTATAACCAGTGACCCTCATGTCTTTCATAGATGACACCTGGACCTTCTGTGTATAGGGGAACCTTCCTGTGCCTGTATATCTTGGTGTAAATATATTTATGTAATAAATATTTTCCCAAAGGGGAATGTTTGTCCCCTTCATTGGAGATTTAGATGAGTGGCCTGTGTATCCAGCATGCTCAAATCTGAAGACATTTGGTGAAATTCCTGTTTTCTCTCCTTGAGATATGAAAGAGCAGCATTTATCAGGGTTGGGACAGGAACCTGTTCCTGAGTGTTCTGGACATTTGAATAGAAAGATCCAGTACGGATGGGGCTGTCAGATGGGATGGCAGCTGAGTTATGGATAAGAAGAGCATAAGGCCTGGATCACATCAGCTTTTTCATGAATACACATACACATTCACACTCAGACACATATGCACATACACATGCATATACACATATATTTAATATAAGTCATCAATGTTGGAGGGCTGAGTGGGGTTACTATTTCAAAAATTCAAAATAAAGTTCTTATGCTTCAGTTGAAAAAGAATTTTTGCACCAAGAAAATGTGGGGTCCATGACCAGAATTCTAAAAAAGGGATTATTTGAAAATAGTGTGTTTTCTTTTCTACCATCGTCTCACCTCTAATAAAGAAGAAAAGAAGGAGAAATAAAGTGGAGAGGGAGGGACACAGAGATAGTTTCTTCTGATTCTTGCCTTGGTATATAGACGAAGTCCCCCATAAATAATATGAGAACTCTGATCACCTCTTCAGGATTTATAGACAACTGAGTAGACAGCTAGGATGGTTCTTGTGGAATGGCAAGGTGAAGAGAGTCTGTAAAGCTGCTCTATTTTGGGGTGGCTTGTTCAATGTTTTCAAATCCTTAATTGGATATTGTCCATTATAAAGTGACATCCACCAGATGCTTACTGTTTTGTTTTTTGTTTTTAGATAAAGAGGGAATTTGAGTTTGTATCTATGAAGAGTCTAGGAGCATGAGAAGTCTCCAATTAAAACAAAATTGAATTTATAGCTCTTTCTCTGGTTCATAGGCTATGTTCACCTGAGTGCAAATCAACAGAGGGGTTTGACTAATTGCCAAAGCAACATTCATTGCAGTCTCCAGGTTGGCGGGGTGGGGAAAGGCCTTGCTTCTGGATCAGCCTTAATATGGAAAAAGATGTGGTACAGGTTGAACAGTGCATGTATATCCATGGTGGCCATTCTCCTTGGAGTTCTTGATGAATGAGAAGAGCATCTCATATTCTACTACTCCTCCAAAATGAGTAGGCTCTGGAATTTCATTTCTAACTTCTTTATCCCCAAGATGATTAAAACTGAATTACAGAGCCTATGATTCCAATGTCCTACAATAGATCTGACAGCTCTAATTTTGTAGCCCTTTAGAAAAAAGTATCTTGGTAGGACTCTTAGAAGCATGGCCTGGAGGACTGCAGGTTTGCCATCTTATCCATGGTTGTCTAGTGGGATGAATGACTTGGGTTTTTACTTAATGCAATTCTTGTAATTAGGTAAGGTCAAGAATTGGTTATTGTCCTGAATATGATGCCTTGCTGGAATATATGACTGCTCAGGAAATAATGATCATGTATGCCAGAATATGGGGAGTCTCTGAGCCCCAGATTCAACTGTATGTGAACAAATGGTTGAATTCACTTGAACTGGAGCCTCAGGTGAGTCATTATGCTGCTGCGCCTTTTGTTGATGCTGCTAATGTTGAGGTGCTTCCTTTTGCCCCTGCTGTTTGAAATGAAGCCCACAGCTCCACCTAAGCTCCTTTTCCCGCAGTGACTTCATTATGAAACTGTCAAATGTTCTACTAGGTTTCAGATGCCAGTAATAAGGCAAATCAATGTAGCTTCACATCTTCCCTTTGCAGAAATGAAAGAATCTTAGTTTTATTTGAACTGTAGCTTCTGAACCTCAAAAGGGATCAATTAAAAGGGAGTTTAGGATTTCTAAAACAGCTAGAATTTGAAGAGCAGGTGCTGGTAAAGAGGAAGCAGGCTCCAGAAATTGGAATGGTGATTTGCTGTGAGTCATGAGCTGGTCTGTGCCATGTGCAAAGAGAGAAATGCTGTGTCACCAAAAGTTCCTATCAGATAGAAATTGATCACATACACATGTAATTTCATGTGGCCTGAAAGATGCATATAAGCTCCAGGGAAGAACTTTATTTCCTGCTGCTTGAACTGTTTCCTAACCTTCTTATTCTAGGGACCCTTCTCAAATTTGGGAGCCTTGTCTGGTGTCACTGTATAAAATTATACTAAAATTTCTAGTGTGTAATGTATGGTGAGGACTAAACACTGATTTTTTTATTTTGCCCAAATTTCTATCTAAGGGGTCTGGGGAGTCATGCCTTACAAATTGTAAGTTCTTATCAGATGGGTTTTATTTAACCCTATATATTGTGACTTACTTTCCAACCTGACTCTGGCATAACATTACAAGTCAAGAAAGAAAATCAAAATATTTTACCCCAAAACATGTTTCTTTGCCATATTTTTAAATGGCCCTGCACAGCTGTTCTTTGTGGGAGAAAATTTGCATCTGTAAGGAATCTCTGTTAACACAGCTAGATCTTTTTCTTCCAGACCCTCCCAACCCTAAAGAGATTAACTGAGATCTGAATAGGAAGCATTTGCCATCTATTGTCTCTAAGGGCAGTCACCTTAAGACTTCAGAAGAACTTTGGTCTCCACAATCTTTTATCTTAACCTGAACACTCCTTTCTGTCAATCCAGGTCTTTAGACAAACTCAACCAATTGTCAACTGGAAAATGTTTAAATCCACCTATAGCTTGGAAGGCCCCCTGGCTTTGAGTTGTCCCACCTTTCTGCACCAAACCAATGTATTTCTTAAATGTATTTGATTGATGTCTCATGCCTCCCTGAAATGTATAAAACCAAGCTGCACCCTGACCACCTTGGACACATGTTCTCAGGACTCCCTGAGGGCTGTGTCATGGGCCATGTTCAGTCACATTTGGCTCAGAATAATCTCTTCAAATATTTTACAGAGTCCCACTCTTTTTCATCAACAATGTCAAAAGAACTTTCTTAGTAATTGTATCTGCAGGGCCAACAGTTTAGTAGGCTATAGTATATTCTTATGTTGAATAGGTATTCTTATATTAAAGAATTCTTAAATTAATGCATTTTTGCATTCCTTAGTCATCTCATCTTGTTCTGAGCAAAACAGTTGAGGTTTGGTACTTCTAAAATCTCTCACCCTATCACTTATGGCATAGATTTAAGGGCTTTGAGCTGTGTCTCTCAGCTCCTTTTTGTATTCTGCTTCATGATGCTGGGATTGAGGCACTGCAAATTTCACTTCCCAGTGTTCTTGCCAGTGGCTTCTTATTAACCTTTTCTTGCAGAAAGCACTGGCAGGAGACTGGAGTGTGAGAAAAGCAAAGAAACATTCACTGTGCTTTCAGCAGGGCAAATCCTCTTCAGAGGTTTCAGCACTAGCCCCACAGGGCCCTTCTTCCTAGCTCCTAGGTTCTGGAAACCATACATCTCTGATAGCTGCTTCCTGCAGTTAATAATATCTTTGGATTACATCAGCTCTTTCATCCCTCCCCAGCAGCTGTGTAAACAGTCTCCTGTATTAATTCCTTCTGTTTGAAATACCTAATGTGGTTTCTATTTTCCTGACTGACCACTACATGCACCTCAGAGTGAGCCAGCTTGGACATGAATCAGGCTTTGCCATTTTTACTAGGTGGGGGATTTTGGACAATTGATTTGGGAACTAAAAAGTATCCGAGAAAGATCACAATAAATTTAGAAAGTTTACCTTGCCAAGGTTAAAGACGTGCCCAGGAGGTAGGTCTGTCCCTTCTGCAAAGTTGATTTTGAGGGCTTCAATATTTAAAGGGGAAAGGGCAGGTAATGTGGAAAGAGGAAGAAATTTTCAAAAGGTGTGGGTAGATAAGAGACAAACAGATGCCTTCCTTTGAGTCTTTGATAAACCTTTCACGGAATACACAATTTATATGCGAGAAGAGGGTAGAGGAATAGTCACTTATGCCTTCCTCTAGCTCAGTGAATCTGCATTTTTACATCAGAGAAAGCAGTCAGATATGTATTTTTTTCAGGTGAGCAAGGGGATGACTTTGAGTTCTGTCCTTTGTCCCATACCTGTGAAGATAAGCTATCAATTTACATTGTCATGGTAAAATTCAACAGAACTGTTTTAGGGTAAAGATCTTGGGGCCCACAAGGAATTTCCTAGTAAGCAAATTGTAAGGGAACTATGTAGCTTTAAGAGAAAAAACTGCAGGTTTGCCTGAGGCAGTTCCTAGCATGACATTTCCTTTGGCTTAGCGATTTTGAGGTCCTGAGATATGTTTTCCTTTCACACATTCAATCTTTTGGATGCCAGTTTCTTCAAATATGAAATGATTAGACAGAAATGAGATAATATATGAACAGAACCTTTAGGTGCTTGATAAATGTTTGTTCTTATTACTATTATAACAACAAAATAGTTACTATTGTGTCAAAGATACTAAGCATATCGATAAACTAATAATGAGTAGTATTGAATCAATAGTAATTTAAATGGCCTGCTAGAAAAGACCACCAGTAACACAGTAGTAGAGTTGAGTTTATTGACTCCTTGCAAAAAGGGAGACTGCACACTGTGGGAACTATGGGACATGTTAGTAATAAAGCATTAGAAAGGACTTATAGGATATGGTTCTTTGTTAAATGATTGTAGAGCAACGGCTTTGCTCTGAATTGGATGCTGTCAGAAAGCAAGGGTAATTCTGTGATTGGGTATCTTACCTTTATCTCAAAGGTGGAACAAAACAGGGCTATGGCAAGGCCTGATGGCTCATGCCTGTAATCCCAGCACATGAGGCCAGGAGTTTGAGACCAGCCTGACCAACACCATCTCTACTAAAAATACAAAAAAATAGCTGGGCATGGTGGCACATGCTGTAATCCCAGCTACTTGGGAGACTGAGGCAGAAGAATCACTTGAACCTGGGAGGCAGAGGTTGCAGTGACCAAGATAGTGCCACTGCATATTTAAATTGTATAGCTTGGTAAGTTTAGACAAATAAATATATAACTGTGAAAACATCATGCAATCAAGACAATGAGTATATCCAATCCTCCCAACAATTTTTGTGTCTTTTTGTAATCTTTCCACTTCTCTTCACCCCCTTCTCCTCAGGCAACTATTGATATACTTTCTGCCACTGCACATTAATGTGCATTTTATAAAGTTTTAGGTCAATGAAATCACATAACATCCATTTTTCTACTCAGCATAATTGTTTTGAAATTCATCATGTTGTTGCCTGTATCCATGACCAATTATTTGTATTGCTGCACTATATTCCATTGTATGGATACACAACAATTTTATCACTAACCTGTTAATGGACCTTTGGATTGTTTCCATTTTGAGGACTATTACAAATAAAACTGTTTTTACTCTTAAAGGATATTTTTGCTGGATAGCCTTCTGTCCTCCAAAGTTAGAAGTCATTAGATATTTGAATTTTTTCTTGAAAAATTTGTGTTGTTTCTCCCTGAATTTACTTAATATTTTCTCTTTTTCTTTGGTTTTCAGAAATTTGATGTTTTAAGCGTAGCTTTCTCTTTTTTTAATTACTATTATTTTTTTGAGACAGAGTCTCGCTCTGTCACCCAGGCTGGACTGCAGTGGTGCGATCTCAGCTCACTGCAACCTCCGTCTCCCTGGTTCAAGTGATTTCTCCTGCCTCAGGCTCCTAAGTAGCTGGTACTACAGGCATGGCATGCATGGCTAATTTTTGTATTTTTAGTAGAGATGTGGTTTTGCCATGTTGGCCAGGCTGGTCTCAAACTCCCAACCTCAGATGATCCACCTGCCTCAGCCTCCCAAAATGCTGGGATTACAGTAGTGAGCCACCACTCCTGGCCTGTGGTTTTCATTATTATCAATCTCCTTGGAATTCACTGAGCTTTTGAATCTAAACTTATGTTTCCCACCAAATATGGGAAATATTCTGCAAAAAAATTTATGTTACCCAATTATTTCTTTTCTTTCTGTTGGATTCCATTTTTATATCCTTTTAATCTTGTGCCACACAGAGATGCTGTGACTCTGTTCATTTTTCTTTGCTTTTTCTATTTTTTAAGCTAACTAGTTTATATTGTTTTATCTTCAAATTTACTGAGTTCTTCTCTCATTTCCAATCTGAGATGAATTCTATCCAGTGAGTTTTACATATCAGATATTAAAATTTTAGCTTTGGAATTTCCATTTTGTTCTTTATTTTGGTTTATATTTCTACAGTGATTTCCTATCTTTTTTCACTATAAGCACTGTTTTCATTTTCCTTATTATTTAGATCATAGTTATAAGAATTTATTTAAAACTCTTTTCTGCTTATTACAGTATTTTGGTCATTTTGAAGTCAGTCTCCATGGATTGCCTTTTCTCTGAAGCATGGGTAATGTTTGCCTATTTCTTCATTTGCCAATTAATTTTGGATTCTCTCCTGGACATTGTGTATAACATATTGCAGAGAGTTTTGATTCTGTTATATTCCTTCAAAGAGTTTTAAATGTTTTCAATCGGCATTTAAGATGGCTAAATTTACTCTATAAACCCTATTTTAGAAATAGGCTAATATCTCAGTTTAGTTCTTTTAGCATTAACTTGACCAAATTATATATATCTATAAAGCATTTAAATATAAATATTTGAATATATAGCTATATATACTTAAATATAATATATGGCTTATTATTATCTGTGGGAGTATTAGACTGATAGAAGCTGCTTGGCCATTACAGTGGAATCAATATATGTTGTTTTAATTTATAGGAATAGCCCTTTTCTAATAATATTTGAAGAGACAACTTCATCTAACAACAAAATCTATCTTGGGCACATAGTCATGTACAACAGATCTATATTGAAAATTCCAGTAAGGGATCTGAATATTTCATTTTATTTCAATGAATTCCAGGTGTAAGATTTTGTAGACTGGAAAAGAAGACTTCCTGGTGGTAGCTCTATGGGTATCAAACCTTAGTAGCATGAGCTAGAAAAGTTCAGGTCTTCTATTTCATCCATGTGAACTGTATGCAGAGTGGAACAGTTAACAGGGGTCTAATGTCTATGAATACCCTCTTGATTCTGGTCAAGAATTAGCTATTGTGCTCATTCTGATGCTGTGCTGAACCACATGACAGGTCGAGAATTGCTGATCATATATGCCAGGCTGTGGGGAGTCCCCGACCCAGATATTTACAAATATGTGGAAGCCTTTTTGCATTCAGTGTACCTCAAAACCCATGCTGACAAGGTTGTCTACACAAACAGGTAAGACATTACACTGATGCAATGATTAAGCTACCTACCTGTGTTTCTGCTGCTTAGAATGAATGCCTGCAAATTTAACCTCAGCCCCTCCATCACACAGAGACAATGACTGTGAAATATCCTAGCTTCAGGATTCAGAGATTAGGAATAAAGCAAATCTCACTTGGGTGAGGTTAACCTTTTGTGGAGATGAGCTATAACCTTTGCATTTCAAAAAACACCTTCATTCCCATCTCCCTGTGGCTTTTGTCTCCTCAAAGCAGAAATATTTCACAAATAATGATGCTAAATTACCCCAAAAAATGTCAATGAAAATGAGCTGATATACACAACTGGACTCGAACCTGCTGCTTTTTTTTTTAATTGAGATGGAGTTTCGCTCCGTCACACAGGCTGGTGTGCAATGGCACAATCTTAGCTCACTGCAACCTCTGCCTCCCCAATTCAAGCAGTTCTCCTACCTCAGCCTTCCGAGTAGCTGGGATTACAAGCACATACCACCACACTCAGCTAATTTTTTGTATTTTTAGTACAGATGGGGTTTTGCCATGCTGGCCAGGATGGTCTCAAACTCCTGATTTCAAGTGATTTCCCAGCCTTAGCTTCCCAAAGTTCTGGGATTACAGGCATGAGCCACCGCACCTGGCCTGAACCTACTGCTTTGTTAGTCATATCAAATCAGCATTATGATATGTATGCTCTTATCTTATGTCTCTTAATATCTACTTTCTGTCTCTTTTTCTGACCATAACAGGAAGCAAACATAGACTGAATACTGCTATTGCCCTAATGGAAAAGTCTTCAGTCATCTTCCTGGGTGAGCCATCTACTGTCATGGACCCAGCCTGACACTTCGTCTAGGATGCAGTTACATGGATGTGTAAAACTGGTAAAGCTACCATCATAACTTCCCACAGGTATGACCCATGGAGAAGCTTTACAAGTTATAAGGGGTTGCAACGGGTGTAAGATAGAATTAGTTGGAAGCCAGGAATGTGGGTCACTGAACTTAGCTAAGTATATCAGCTATAGAGAAAGGACTGTTGGTAGAACCTGGACCTGCTTAAGGGGCCAGCCAAGAATCTTCGGTTTTGTTCTGGAATCAAGAATTGAGAGGAGATAGGATGCTAGGGAGCTGTTTCTATTGGGGAGTTAGGCATCAACTACTTTCAATTTTTAAATTTCCCCTTCCCAAATATGACCTTGGTGGCAATCATGTGCAATATCACAGCTTCCAATTCCAAGCCTTCTAATCCTGGCTCTTTTGGAAATACAGAACTTGTCCTTTGAAAGGGAGTCTCTTCAGCTCTACCTCCTTTGTCTCCGTAGCATGGAAGAATGTGAGGCCCTCTGTGCTAGGGTGGCCACCATGGCTAAGGGAACGTTCATGTGCCTGGGCAGCCCTCACCACCTCAAGAACAAGCTTGGTAATATGTACACTCGGACAGCAAAGATTGAGATTGAAACAAATGAACACAAAGCAGAGATGTTCAAAGAATTCATTGAAACAACTTTCCCAGATAATATAGATAGGGCTGATTTGTGACATTTGTGTTGTCCTATTTGTTGTTCTGCTGCAGGTCCTCAATTTTTTCAATAAGTTATTCATGTTTATTGAGCATTTATATTAAGTTCCTTTGAATAATTGAATAATTTTGTCTATGATCTTATCCCTGATCATGCTAAGAAACTTTCACAAAATAGCAGAGGCTCTCATCAATCTCTTGTAGGAATCAACCAGTAACATAAAACTGTTTCTGTGTTTTCATCTAGAGTTAAATTATTAAGGGTAAGTCTTTATCCCTGATCATTCATTCAGGTTCCATTCTTTTTTAGCATGTATCCTCTGCCTTTTCTTGATTCCTGAACCAGGCAATGCTTATGAAATGCAAACAAAAACAATAAACTCTATTCTTCTTTCAAGGAAATAATCTAGATGTGTACCACATAAAAACCAGCATTCTAAGGGCCAGGCATGGTGGCTCATGCCTGTAATCCCAGCACTTTGGGAGACTAAGCACTGTAATCCCAGCACTTTGGGAGAGGCAGGTGGATCATGAAGTTAGGAGTTCAAAACCAGCATGGCCAACATAGTGAAACCTGGTCTCTACTAAAAGTACAAAAATTAGCCGGGCATAGTAGCACACACCTGTAGTCCCAGCTACTCAGGAGACTGAGGCAGGAGAATCGCTTGAACCCGGGAAGTGGAGGTTGTGGTGAGCTGAGATTGTGCCGCTGCCCTCCAGCGGGCAACAAAGCGAGAATCCATCTCAAAAAAAAAAAAAAAAAAAAAAAAGCCATTCTGGTTTTGTGAGCTAATTTCAATAAGTGCTTCTCTGTGCACATGGTCCAGTCACACAGTCACAGCAAGCATTTCTTTCTTTCTGTTCTCACTACCTCATTCTAATCATTAAACAGAGAGTGACAAATCTTTTAATAATTTTGGCTTCATTAGTCACCACCTTGAATGATTATTCTGTCAACAGTGTGGTGGCCAGATTGTCTCAGTTCAAAGTGAAGAGTATGGAGGCTCTAGCAATGGTGAAGCAATAAATGGCATTGGCCTGGGCCTGCACTAAGGAAGTGACAATAAGGGTGGAAAAGAGGGGATATATCCATATACCTGCTATCTTTAAATGGGGGAAGTTGGATTTAAAAGACCTAGTTTGCTCAAGGATAGTATAGGGAAAGATTGGTAGATTGGCATCCTTACATTTGGACATACTGTATCAGACCATACTTTCACAACCAAGCTGTGTGTTCAAGCTGTTGTGTTCAGCTCCTCCAGGACATGTCTGATCTGTTTTTTGTGTCCCCTCTCCCCTTCAGGTTGAGTAAAATGTTGGTAGTAGAAGAATTTCATATAAGTATATGATCAAATATATATCATATATGATATGTAGCATATATAGATCATACATATATATGTATCTATAACATATATAACTATATATAATATATTACATAAATTATATATTATATATTTATATTATATTTTTATATTATATATTATATATTAAACAAGCTTTCTGAGAGATTGTGATAAAGCACTGTCTTATACTTAGGGCGACTACCCTGCTGTTTAACAACTTTATTGAGGTGTAATTTCTCTATCATAAAAGTCACCTGTTTTAAGTATAAAATCCAATGATTTCAAGTAAATTTGTCAAGTTGAGCAGCCATAATAATCCAGTTTTAGAACATTTCCATCAGCCCAATAAGATCCCTAAAGTCTTTTTTTTTTTTTTTGGAGACAGAGTCTTGCTTTTGTCACCCAGGCTCAAGTGTAGTGGCGCAATCTCAGCTCACTGCAATCTCTGCCTCCCAGGTTTAAGCAATTCTCCCACCTCAGCTCCTCAAGTAGCTGGGATTACAGGCACCTGCCACCATGCCTGGCTAATTTTTGTATTTTTAGTAGAGATGGGGTTTCACCATGTTGGCCAGGCTGGTCTCGAACCTGGATTTCAGGTGATCCACCCACTTCAGCCTCTCAAAGTGCTGCGATTACAGGCATGAGCGACCCGCGCCCAGGCCCCTCAAGTCCATTTAGTTAGTCCCTGTTCCCACTGCCAGCCCAAGGCAACCACTAATCTTTCAGTCTCTATAGCTTTATCTTTTCTATACATTTCATATAAATGGAACCATATACTATATGGGTTTTTTTGTGTCAGGATCCTTTCACTTAGCAGTATGTTTATGAGGTTTATACTAGTTTCCAATTGCTGCTGTAACAAATTAACACAAGTTTAGTGGCTTAAAACAAAACTGTCATCTTACAGTACTGTAGGTCAAAAGTCCAAAATGGGATTTCTAGAACTAAAATCAAGATGTTAGCAGAGCCGTGTTTCTTCTGGAAGTTCTAGGGGAGAATGAATCTATTGCTTATTTTTGCAGTCTCTAGAGGCTACCCGCATTCCTTGGTTTGTGACCACACCACTCTGATGTCTGCTGCCCTTGTCCTTCCTGTAAGAACCCTTGTGATTATGTTTTGGGTCCACCAGGATAATATCCTCCTCTCAAGATGCTTAACTCAATAACATGTGTAAAGTCTCTTTTGCTGTCTAACATATTACAGGTTCTATTATAGAACCAAACTGGGGTCCACTCTCATGGCACATTAAAACCAGATATTTACACTAAGGTTTGCAGCAATAGAAAGTAAGGCTCTTGTTGCAGAGCACCTCCTTTTGATTTGAGCTTTAGAGCTGCCTTTCAGCAGCTAAATGCTCAAATCCTGAACTCCCTGATGGTTTGCAAACAAGGGTTTAAGGCAGGGGTAAATTACAGGAAAGCAGAAGCTACAGGCAAAAATCATAGATCAATACATGGAGTTTACACATTGGTTTCGACCTAAAAGTGCGGGATAGCTTGAAGCAGCCACTTACAGGTTATAGGTAGATAGATTCAAATTTTTTTTTTTTTTTTTGAAATGGAGTTTTGCTCTTGTTGCCCAGGCTGGATGTGCAATGGTGTGATCTTGGCTCACTGCAACCTCCACCTCCCGATTCAAGCGATTCTCCTGCTTCAGCCTCCCAAGTAGCTGAGATTACAGGCACACCACCACGCCCAGCTGATTTTTGTATTTTTAGTAGAGATGGGATTTCACCATGTTGGTCAGACTGATCTCGAACTCCTGACCTCAGGTGATTCACCTGCATTGGCCTCCCAAAGTGCTGGGATTACAGACCTGAGCCACCATGCCTGGCCAAGTTCCTATTACCTTCTTGTTTAACAAGTTATTTATTTACTTCTGGGGCTAGCTAGGTGCCTACTTCCTTAAACGATCTCAGAATTTTATTTCCATGACTGGAGTCCGCACCTAGAAAGGGGATCCCTGCTCCATTTCAGTTTTGAAAACTAGGACAGGGATATCTTTGGGTCCATTACTTCTCCAATGCAAGGTTCATGAATGTTACAGCATTTATCAGTATTTTGTTACTTTTTATTCCTGAATAGTATTCCCTTGTATACTACATTTTGTTTATCTGTGCACCAATTGATGGGTATTTGGGTGGTTTGCACTTTTTGGCTGTTACAAATAATGCTGCTGTGAACATTCACATGCAAGCCTTTAAGTGCATGTTTTTATTGCTCTTGAGTATGTATCTAAAAGTGGAGTTGTTGGGCCATATGGTTCTAGTTTACTTTATCCTGATTAATTACTAACAGTTCCTCCCTTTGCTCTCAATATTGTCTCTGTTGGGATAATAAATTATACAGTCACCCTAGTTCAGTAGCTTATAGATCAGAGGGCTTATCAATCCATGTAGTCCTACTTCCTGCAACCAAAATATTTATACAGGGAGGATGAGTAACATTAATTATAAACCTGATACAGAAGCATGGGGAGTAACTCCAGTTCTTTTTTTCTTTCTTTTTGAGATAATGTCTTGCTTGATTTCCTAGGCTGGGGTACAGTGGTACAATCTTGGCTCACTACAACCTCTGCCTTCTGGGTTCAAGCAATTCTCTTGCCTCGGTCTCCCAAGTAGCTGGGATTACAGACATGCACCACCATGCCTGGATAATTTTTGCATTTTTAGTAAAGACAGAGTTTCACCATGTTGGCCAGGCTGGTCTTGAACTCCTGGCCTCAGGTGTTCCATCCATCTCAGACTTCCAAAGTGTTGGGATTACAGGCATGAGCCACCATACCTAGTCGTAACTTCAGTTCTTAACTTAGGGGACTTTCCAACTGCAGAAATATTTAAAAACTAAATGAAAATAAACAAAAATCCCAGAAATTTTGAAGGAAAGGAAGAGAAAGCAACCAGGAATCCCTTTGGTGCTTGAATCTTTCCTTGCCTAGATATCTGTGAAATTCTCACATCAGGAAAAATAGGAAGACAGCAAGGGGGAATGAAGAGTAGGTAGGCACAAGTAAGCAGAATCCAAAAGCTAGAACAAATTCAGCAAAGGTAAGTAAAAGAGTTGTAAATTCTGAACCTAAATGTCATGGCAGGTTTTCTGTCCTGCTTCTGTACTTCCTTTGTATGTGAACAGGCAAGAATTTAAAAGCTGTGTCCTGACTACTGTAGAGTCAGAGGCTAAGCAAGCTGTTCCCAAACTTTACTATGTGCTAGAGGTCACCTTGGTGCATTTGTTTAAAATGTAGATTCCTAAATTCCAAACCCTGAAGACCAATTCAATCAGTGTGGTGTGGAACCTGCATTTTAACAAGTAACCCACATAATTTTGATGTAAGCAAGGCATGTTTGGCTTTGGGGGTCGGGGGGAATGGTCTAGGCCTTCCAGGGGGTTGTTAGAAATTAGGGTTTGCAACTTAAGAAGTGGGTTAAGGAATTTTTTTCCTGACGTGAGTGCAAAATACTACCAGGTAACAGTGTATCTTCAGTCATGTTGCTCTTGGAACAAAACTTATGCTAAAGCCATCGTGAACAGATGATACAGATGATAAACAAATTTTTTTCTTTCTTTTTTTTTTTTTTTTTTTTTTTGAGACTGTTGCTCTGTCACCCAGGCTGGAGTGCCATTGTATGATCTCAACTGACTGCAACCTCTGCCTCCCAGGTTCAAGCAATTCTCCTCCTGAGTAGCTGAGATTACAGGCACCCACCACCATGCCCAGCTAAATTTTTAGTAGAGACAGGGTTTCACCATGTTGGCCAGGCTTATCTCGAACTCCGGACCTCAGGTGATCCGCTCGCCTCGGCCTCCCAAACTGCTTTTTTTTTTCCTTTATAACCTAAACTTAAGTGTTAAGTTACACTACTTGAGTCTAAAAATAAAAGTAGAACAGCCTAGCTTGCTTGCAGAATTTTAGATTTCATTAATACCATGAGGTATAACTGGGCATCATAAGAACTAGAGTATGGATATCTTCTAGACTAGCTCCAAATGTTCATTCTGAATAAAGTGTTAATCTTGAAGTTCCTTCCTTTGTTGACTTTGCAATCTTACGGCACAAGTGATCTCACTTGGATTCTCACCTTGGTATCTGACATCAATCAATAAAAAAGTGTATCAAATTATTGATAACTTAGATCCAACATACAACTAAGAGAAAGGTGAAAGCAGAGTTTTTAGAATAAAAGGTATGTGTGTGTTTCTCTCTAATAGAAAATACACAGATCCAAGAGCAAATGGGCAGTACACATTAACCAGAGCAGCTTTGACTTCAGAACTTGACCACTTAAGTGAGGTGTCAAAAATAACCATGCCCATCAATTGCAGTTGAAGCCATCTTAAACATTTATGAGTCATAGTTCTCTCTATTAAGGAGCTTAAAATCAAAGACAAGAAAAATGTTGATTATGGTTGAAACTGGGTAATAAGGTAAATGGGAGTTCATTATATAAGCTTCTCAACTTTTGTTTGTCTAAAAACGCCCGTGTTTTCCTTAAAGGAAATATGAATACAATTAATTATCAGTGTAAGGCAATAAAGTTCAGAGAGGGGTAGACAGAAGAATATTTCCTTTTTTTCTTTTTTCTTGGGATGAAGTCTCACTCTGACTGGAGTGCAGTGGTACAATCTCAGCTCACTGCAACCTCCACCTTCCAGGTTCAAGCCATTCTCCTGCCTCAGCCTCCTGAGTAGCTGGGATTACAGGGACCTGCCACAAGGCCTGGCTAATTTTTGTATTTTTAGTAGAGATGGAGTTTTGCCATGTTGGCCAGGCTGGTCTTTAACTCCTGGCCTCAGGTGATCCACCTGCCTTGGCCTCCCAAAGTGCTGGGATTACAGGTATGAGCCACCATGCCCGGCCCAGGGAATATTTCATCAGAGATAGTATTTGACTGGGTAGGATTCTCAAAGGAATGGAGAAGGAAATGCCAACATCAAAATTATGCATTAGGGGAACCAATATTAATGCCTCTGGCCCTAAGACTGCAAGGTAATGTTGTTCCCAAGTATAAACCCACATCACTTTCCTCTGATGTGTTTTACTGCAACTCTTGCCTCCTTTCCTTTCACATTCTCCCACTCCATACACGAAGACACTCACCACTAGGGCTCAGGGTAGGTTGTTGGGCTCCATAGTCAAAATATTAACAAAACTAACAATTCGAGCTTTCCAGCAATGAACTCATCTGCTCTTCCATCTCTACTCTTTATCTGTCTGCTTATTTCCTCTCCCAGGGCGTTCAATGTCTTCTACGCAGAAACCAGTTCAAGGACTGGGCTTTCTTCTGCAATAAAATGCTAGAGTTGTGGCAGACATCTCCACCGTGAGAGCAGCCATGGAGTTGGGTAAGAAGGGACAGATGTGGAAGTGGTAGATGTGTCCACAAGAGGGCACTCCTAATTTGTAGTTTAATGCTTAATAGGAAATTTTGCAATGGACAAACTTGGGATTTTATGATTTATGTACCTGATATCTAACATATGAACTATGTTTTAAATACTGCCACATTTTGAACATAATTTATTTTTGCCCCTTTCTGATATTGGGTCATAACCTAAGAATTAGAGGACTTTAAGCAGGTGTGTGTGTGTGTGCGTGCACGCGCGCACCTGAGTGTGGAGACTTGTGTGTTCCTCCTACCCAACTTGAATTGTTGAATGATGAAGTTACAATGACTGGACTCGGGTGCAGCTAACTTTGGAAATGTAATTTTGAAGTACTGGAGACAGCTTTGTATGCCATGTTAATGAATTTGAACTTTATCTTGAAAAACGTGGCTATGCTTGAAGAATTTTAAGCAGGCAGGTGGCTTGGTCAGAGCGCTGCTTCCCAAATTTCACTCAATGGTACCTGTATAACACATTCATGATTTTTGCCGTATTGCTGTATCATCAAGTTACTTAACGTTTTTACACCAACTTTTATTTTATAAATGTAATCAAAGAGGAAATTCACTACTGGCATTGCTTGCCATAATCAAAATAAATGTATTATTAAAATGGAACAGTGCAAAATAAGGTGTACACATGGACATACTGTGGAATGAGACACTGGAGACTCCGAAGGGTGGAGGGTGGGAGAGAGGTGAATGATGAGAAAGTACTTATGGGTACATGTATATTATTCGAGTGATGGGTACACTAAAAGCCCAGACTTCATCACTACTGCAATATATCCATATAACAAAACTGAACTTGTGTCCCTTAAATTTGTACAGATTTTTAAAAAAGAAAAAGTGTTCATTTATGTACCAGCTTAAAATAATCTCATGTACCACGAGTGTTAAGTCTACCACATGTGGGGAAACTATGGTATGAATTGGAATGGGGGTGTCCCCAGTAGGCACAGAAATTGGGTTGCTGCCGGGTTCTTAATGCCAAGATCTTAAATCGTTAGAAAGCCCGAGTCTGTTGTAGGCCTGGAGTTGGAGCAATTCCGACACAAGGCAAAAAGGACGTAAATTTGCCTATGCCTTGTAACGTCTACACCACCAGAACTTCTGAAACTATTGTGCATTCGAAATCATCTCAGGATCTTGTAAAAACACCGATTCTGATCCAATAGGGACCTGGAGTTCATACATCTCTAACCAACTCCTAAATGTTATTAATGCTGATATTGTCAGTTTCCCAACCACGCAACGTAGCAAGGTATGAAACTGTAGGTCCCTAAAAGGCAGGGACCACGCCTCCCGCTTTAGCACAGTGCCGGCCCAAGGCACTTTCTGGATTAACACTGAGGACCGCGGTGAACGCTGTCACTTGACTGCCTTTCTTCAACTGCCGGTTTGGCTCACGTACACACCTACTATCCAAAACATTTCTATTTTCCTCACACAAAAACTACAGTTAAGTTTTTATGTTCTACGTAGCCCCAGCTTAGGACGTGAATTCCACGAGAGGAGAGACCTTGTGACGATTCCCTCAGGTCGCGGACTCTCCCGGTGTGTCCCGGGTCTGCTCTGTGGGACACAACCGCGAATAAGTTGAACAAAGCCCCTGTCTCACGGAGCTAAAGATCCAGGAAGAACTTCACCCAGAAAGAGGCAACTAAGCTGGAATTCGATGCCCAAGACCTCTGCAGAGAGGAAGAGAGGCAGGAACCTCCTGAAGTCCCCAGTGTCCAGGGACGTGAAAGCCCAGGGCCCTGGGTGCAGCTGTCGGCCCGGAAGGCGCCCGCGGAGTCCCGGGAGAGGCGCGTCCCATAGGACAATCCCGAGCAGAAGAGCCCAAGGCGGAGGGGGCAGTTATGACTGGCTGCGGCAGATGTACTTAGAAAAAGGGTGCATACTGAATATTCAGGCCAGGAAAAGAACCCAAAAAGCAGTGACGTACGTTATCTTCTGCATATTTATTGGGAAATTGTGCGTCCCCCTATTCTGAGTCTTGGAGGAATTGGACTGGTCCAATCTTCCGCAGGGAGCAGTAGAGCGCGGCAGTATAGAGAGTACCCCTAATAAAGAGGGCGTGGGAAAAGCGTTCGCGGGGAACGCTGGGAAACTCCCGGCCTCCGCCACCATCTTGCTTCCTTATAATCCGGCAGTGACCGTGGGTCAGAACGATTCTGAATCATGAAGCTACTAACCAGAGCCGGGTCCTTCTTGGTGAGCTCAGGTGGCGGGTTTGGGAACAGGCTGGGGAGGAGTGTGTCAGCAAGGTGATACGAGGTGGAAGTGCCTAGTCTAGGGTACTGGACCTTGGTCTTCCGTCTGCCCTTCAGCTGAACCCTGCGGGCCTACTGGGCTGCAGACTGGGTCAGGCTTTGGAGGCCCAGTTCGTGTTGTGAGCAAAAGAGACCTAACACCGGGAAACCTGAAGAGAGGGACAGGACCTGAGAGCGGAGTTGAAGCGACTCCCTGGAGAGACTTCTGAAGGTCACTCCGGCACTCAACTCAAGTACTGGAGAGACTGTGAAACCCGGGGAAGCGGGAGGACGGCGCAGATTTAGCCCCCCACCTTCACTTTATCCACTTTGGCTTCTGCTCCTTGGTTTATCACGGAGCATCAGTTTCCCCAGCAAGTAAAAGTATAAGAAAGGAACTAATGCAGATGAAACACTTACCACAGTGTCTGGAATTTCATTGCTAATTACTACGGTGTCTTAGTAGTCTAACGTTGCTTTCCTTGATCGTGTGCTAGACGGTTTCTCCAAGACGTCTCTGTTTGTCCTCAAAAGCTCCATAATTAAGTTTCCCCCTTCAAGCCTAAATTAAACATAGCTGTCAATTGGGGAAAACTCACACATCAGGGTTATATCACTGTGGGACAGTGGTTATTAAGAGGGGTAAGGGGGAAACACTTAAAAATTATAGCGAGAGAGGACAGTATGCCCGCAGGGAAACGGTGGCGATGTCTGGAGAAATACTTGGTTGTAACAACTTGTAAGGAGGTTGCTGTTGACATCAGGAGGCTCGGGAGGCTGCTAAACATCACCCTACAACAAAGAATTATCTAGCCCCAAGTGCCAGTAGAAGTACCTGTGTTGAGAAACCCGCCTAGAGGGAGATGCAGAAGACCAGACCTGGGCATGCAATGTTCTTATGCTTTATGTTTACATAAATGTACTGTGGGTTATATAAATTTAGGCTGTAATTGCATTAATCTACCTGGTATACCTAGACAAACCAGTGATTAGCTGCCCTTTGAGGGCAGCACGGTTAGATAGGCAAAAGACCCCAAAATTTCCTTCTCCACTCTGTTTTGCGGTAGGAAAAGCTCAGAGAAAACCGTTGGAGAGGCCCAAAGTAAACAAATTGCAGTCAACTTGAAAGCAAGGCCGGGCGCAGTGGCTCAGGCCTGTAATCCCAGCACTTTGGGAGGCCGAGGTGGGTGGATCATTTGAGGTCAGGAGTTCGAGACCCGCCTGGCCAACATGGTGAAACCCCCATCTCTACCAAAAATACATAAATTAGCCGGGCGTGGTGGTGCACGCCTGTAATCCCAGCTACTAGGGAGGCTGAGGCAGGAGAATTGCTTGAGCCCGGGAGGTGGAGGTTGCAGTGAGCTTAGATGGCGCCACTGCACTCCAGCCTGGGCGACAGAGCAAGACTCCATCTCAAAAAAAAAACAAAACAAAACACTAACCAGGTGTCACTAACTGGGCATATTTGGTTGGAAAACACCTAAAATCTCACTTGGTAACAGAACTATAGATTATTCATATTTGAATTGCTATGCCCATATATCTTAAAGTTTACTTTTTGGAAAATCAGGCCAAAATAACAAAGACGGTTAACTATAGCATACCCAGCAAACTAAATTGATGATGATAAAGCAAAGCTAATTGTAATTCATAACTGAAAAGCAGTACTAAAAGCAAATGATAACCAGCAGCCAATCTAGTACAGCATTCGTGCTAGATGTACAAAAAACAGCCTTCTAGACAGCACAAAGTGGAGGCATCACAGCCTCTGCGGGGATGCCTGGGAAACTCCAGCGAGGTGTTCATTGGGTCTTGGGAGCACTAAGTTTTATTCACTCATAATCTCCTCTAGAAACCTCATGAACTTTAATCATAATCAGAATTTTTTTATGGCATTGTATAACATTTTCCCAAACTGAATAAAATGAGTACATTTTGGGTCCATTATCTAATATTTAAAGGGACCCTTTTACTGTACCAGTAAACTGCAATTTATATGTTGAGAATCTGCTGTGGATGAAGCCGTTGTTAATCTCAGGATGACATACATGTCATAAATACTTTATTTAGTCAAAAAAGGTGTGTGATCTTAATACAGCACACAACAGAGTGACGATACAATGGAAAATATTGAGGGCTCGGAGGAAGTTGGTATATACTTTGTCTTTTTTTTAAAGATTACTAAGATGATTAAGAAGATGAAACAATTTCAATTGGAGATAGACTAAACAGGTGAGACTTATTGGGCAGATAAGGGAAGCAAGAAGCTGAAACCTATAAAAGGCTGTGGACGCAGGCTGGGCGCAGTGGCTCAGCTCATGCCTATAATCCTAGCACTTGGGGAGGCCAAGGTGGGTGGATTCTTTGAGCTGAGGAGTGTGAAACCAGCCTGAGCAACATGGTGAAACCCCGTCTCTACTAAAATACAAAAAATTAGCTAGGCATGGCAGCATGCACCTGTAATCCCAGCTACTCAGGAGGCTGAGACAGGAGAATCACTTGAACCTGGGAGGCAGATGTTGCATTGAGCTGGGATCGCGCCACTGCTCGGCTCACTGCAACATCCATCTCCCGGCTCACTGCAAGAGTGAAACTCCGTCTCAAAAAAAAAAAAAAAGAAAAGAAAAAGGTTGTGGACCTGGTGATCTGACACTTTTTCAAAAAATGCCAAAGCATTAGAGGCTACAAAGAACCATGAAACTTTAATAAGGTAACTGAAAGGTAAAAGAAAATACAGCGATTCTCTACATCATAAAAATGAGCATCAAGAACTCTATAAATCACAAATAAATAGAGGTTTAAGAATGGCTTGGGGAAACTGGTGAGTTAATAAGTCCATAATAAGTTATGCAGCTAGGCTGGGTGCCGTGGTTCATGCCTGTAATCCCAACACTTTGGGAGGCCGAGGCGGCAGATCACTTGAGGTCAGGAGTTACCAGCTTGGCCAACATAGTGAAACCCTGTCTCTACTAAGAAATACGAAAAAAAATTAGCTGGACATGGTGACACTCACCTGTAGTCCCAGCTATTCAGGAGGCTGAAGCAGGAGAATGGCTTGAACCCAGGAAGCGGCGGTTGCTGTGTTGCTCTGTCATAAAAAAAAAAAAAAAAAAAAAAAAAAGTTATGCAGCTGAATCCCCCCATGGAAGTGGTTATTGCTCCTTTAATGCCCAAACACCCTCTGCCACTTGGGTACACTAAGGTACCATGCTTTTATATAGAGTACTGTTCTTGTGAGACATGTATGTAACCTGTGTTTTTTTGTGTTTAGAGATTTTATTCTCTCAAAGTTGCCCCCAAAGTTAAAGCCACAGCTGCACCTGCAGGAGCACCGCCACAACCTCAGGACCTTGAGGTTAGTCCCACTGACTTGCTCGCTGGAACCCCTACATGCCTTACTCTCCTTAGTAATATGAAGACATTCGTTATATCTCTACTTTATTTTAAATACAGTTTACCAAGTTACCAAATGGTTTGGTGATTGCTTCTTTGGAAAACTACGCTCCTGTATCCAGAATTGGTTTGTTCATTAAAGCAGGCAGTAGATATGAGGACTCCAGCAATTTAGGAACCACTCATTTGCTGCGTCTTGCATCCGGTCTGGTGAGTATCTTCACTACCTCAAGTGTTTGGAAATGCTGTGGTATCTTGGTCCTATGTAAAAGGAAAACTAAAATCAGTGTCTTTATATTTGCTTCCTTCACCTGCCATAACAAATTACCACGGACTGGGCCGCTTAAACCAGATGAATTTATCCTCTCACAGTTCTAGAGGCTAGAAGTCAAAGTCAAGGTGTCTAAGTCAAGCCAAGATAGCAGCAGGGCTGTGATCCCTCTAAAAATTTTGGAAAGGCAGAAATCCCCCCCTGCCTGTTCCTAGTTTCTGGCAGTTGCCTACAGACCTTCACGTTCCTTGGCCTGCAGCTGCATCACTGCAGTCTTTGTCTTGTCACATGGCCTTCTATCTGTGTCCATGTTTCCTCCTAATAAGGATACCAGTCATATGAGATTTAGTGCCCACCATAATCCAATATGATGTCATCGCAAATACTTAAATCTGCAGAGACCTTATTACCAAATAAAGTCACATTCACACATTCTGGCTGTACATAAATTTTGGGGGAACACTGTTTAACCCAGTACAGTCCTCTAGTGTAAAATGAGAAACCACAAGATACTTGCCACAGAGAGGTACTAAATTAGTAACCATATGAATGTTGGTGTTAGAGCATAAGAAATCAGTAAACAAATTTTTAAAACAAAGTGCCATAAATTGAAAGACAATTAACTCTTTTTCCCATATGCAAGTCTCTTTCAGAATAGACTAATGAATCCAGTAAGCATGTATATGACAGTGGAAATTTTACATAAATGTACTTAATATAAAAATCTATACTTAAGCTTTTTGTTGAGCCGTGTTTTATAATTCTTAAAAGGATGCAAGAATTTAGTAAAATTCTTTTTAAATCTGCTCATAACAGTTAGACAATAGATGAATGATAAAGTGTGATGTTTGGCAAACTTGGCATAGAAAAACTACAAAGATAATCATTCTTTTCTTTTTCAAGACGACAAAAGGAGCTTCATCTTTCAAGATAACCCGTGGAATTGAAGCAGTTGGTGGCTTATTAAGGTTTGTTAAATAAGTAATAGAAAATAGTGAAAATGCCAGAAAATACTCAGTTGTAAGGGAACTTTTCTCTGTTATCAAGGGGTTGAGAATTTCTTAAGCAACACAAGAAGGAAAAGACAGAAGAATTTGACTACATCAAAATTTAAAACATCTTTATGTCTTAAAGCAAAAATTTGAGTAACTGCCTGGGAGTAGATATCTGCAGTATACAGGCATACTTCAGAGATGTTGCAGGTTCTGTTCCAGACCACCACAATAAAGGGAATATCGCAGGAAAGCAAGTCATATGGATTTTGTGGTTTCCCACTGCATACAAAAGCTATGTTTACACTATACGGTAGTCTACTAAGTGTACAATAGCATTTTGTCTTGAAAAAAATGTATATAACTTTAATTTTAAAATATTTTATTGCTTTAAAAATGTTAACAATGAACTGAATCTTCAGCGAGTCATAATCTTTTTGCTGGAGGAGGTCTTGCCTCCATGTTAATGACTGCTGACTGATCAAGGTGATGGTTGCTGAAGGTGGGGGTGACTGACAGTTTCTTAAATCAGATAACAGCGAAGTTAGCTGCATTGATTGACTCTTCCTTTTATGAAAGATTTCTCTGTAGCATAAAATGCTGTTTTTAGCCTTTTACCCACAGAACTTTCAAAATTAGAGTCAGTCGTCTCAAACCCTACCACTTTTTTATCAACCAAGATTATTTAATATTCTTTGTTGTCATTTCAACAGTGTTCACAGCATTTTCAACTAGGAGTTGATTGTGTCGCAATAAACCACTTTATTGGCTCATCCATAAGAAACAACTCCTCATCTGTTCCAAGTTTTATCATAAGATTGCAGCCCTTCAGTCACATCTTCAGGCTCCACTTCTAGTTCTCTTGCAATTCACACCATATTTGCAGTTTCTTCCCCTCTGAAGTCTTGCCTCTCATAGTCATCCATGAGGGTTGGAATCAGCTTCTTCCAAACTCCTGTTAATTAATGTTGATACTTTGACATCCTCCCATGAGTCACAAAAGTTCTTAATAGCATCTAGAATGGTGAATCCTTTCCAGAAAATTTTTAATTTGCTTTGCCAGGATCCATCAGTGCTTTCACTATCTGTGGTAGCTATAGCCTTACAAAATGTATTTCTTAAATAATGAGACTTGAAAGTAAAAATTACTTCTTGATCCATAGGCTGCAGAATGGATGTTCTGTTAGCAGGCATGAAAACAATATTAATCTTGTATGTCTGCATCAGAGCTCTTGGGTGACTAAATGCATTGTCAGTGAGCAGTAATATTTTAAAAGGAATCTTTTTTCTGAGCAATGGGCTTAAAATATTCAGCAACCATGCTATAAACAGATGAACTATCATCCAGGCTTTTTTGTCCCATTTACAGTGCACAGGCAAAGTAGGTTTAGCATAATTCTTAAGGGCCCTAGGATTTTGAGAATGGTAAATGACATCAACCTGAAGTTATCAGGTGCATTAGTCCCTAATGAGAGTCAGCCTGTCCTTTGAAGCTTTGAAACCAGGCATTGACTTTTCTCTAGCTGTCCTGGACAGCATCCTCTTCCAATGTAAAGCTGTTTTGTCAACATTGAAAATGTGTGGTTTAGTGTGTAGCCACCTTCGTCAATGATCTTACCTAGATCTTCTGGATAACTTGTTGCAGCTTCTATATCAGCATTTGCTGCTTCATTTTGCCCTTTTATATTAAGAAGAGGGCTTCTTTCCTTAAACCTCATGAACCTCTGCTAGCTTCAGACTTTCCTTCTGTACCTCACCTCTCTCAGCCTTCATATAATTGAAGAGAATTAGGGCATTGCTCTGGACTAGGCTTTGACTTAAGGGGATACAGTTGGATCTGTCCAGACCACTAAAACTCTATTATCAGCAATAAGACTGTTTGACTTTCCTATCATTCATGTGTTTAGTGGAGTAGCACTTTTAGTTTTCTTCAAGAACTGGACTGGTGCAGAAGGCCTAGCTCTTGTCCTTTCACTTGTATACTTAGAGGCCATTGTAGGGTTATTAATTGGCCTAATTTCAGTATTGTTGTGTCTCAGGAGTAGGAAGGCCCAAAGAGAGAGAGAAAAAGAGAGAGACTTGGGGGACAGCTGGTCAGTGGAACAGTCAGGACAGAAACAGCATTTCTTTTTACTTATTTATTTGAGACAGGGTCTTGCTGTGTTGCCCAAGCTAGAGTGCAATGGTGCAGGCATAACTTATTGCAGCCTCGAACTCCTGAGCCCAAGCAGTCCTTCTCCCTCAGCCTCCCAAGTAGCTAGGACTACAGGTACAGGCCACCATGCCCAGCTAATTTTTTATTTTTTGTACAGATAAGGATCTCACTTTGTTGCCCAGACTGGTCTTGAACTCCTGGGCTCAGGTGATCCTCTCACCTCATCCCAAAGTGCTGGCATTAAAGATGTGAGCCACCACACCCAGCCCAGATTTTTAATATATTGTGTTGTCAGTGGTAAAGATGATAGAGAATCTCTCATTCTGCCGATAGGAGTATAAATTGATACAACCACTTAGGAAAGATCAAGGAGTATCTAGTAATATTGAAAAACCCCACAATTTTTAATCACATGCACAAAGGTATTCTTTATAAAGACCGGAAACTATCTAATTGTCCATCTTTAGGGAAACGGGCAAAGTATGACAGAGTCATGATGAGACCACTACACAGCTGTTATAAAATGAACTAGATCAATACATCAACGTAGCACAACTGAAGGGCAAAATAGTGTGTGAACAAGCAAGTTTCATGATTTCTTTAAGGTATTATAATTTTTAAAGCAGAACAATACTATGTAGTGCTTAGGATTGTGGTTTCCAGAGTGGGAGAGAGTAGGGCATTGGCCTTGGAAGGGTATAAAAAGATCTTCAACTTTATTTGGCGTTAAAAAAAAAATTGTGGTAAAATGTGTATAACATAAAATATATAATTTTATTTTTTTTTTTTTTTTTTTTTTTTTTGAGACAGTCTCACTGTGTTGCCCAGGCTGGAGTGCAGTGGCATGATCTCGGCTCACTGTAACCTCTGCTTCCTGGGTTCAAGTGATTCTCCTGCCTCAGCCTCCCAAGTAGCTGGGACTACAGGCGTGAACCACCACGCCTGGCTAGTTTTTGTGTTTTTAGTAGAGATGGGGTTTCACCCTGTTGGCTAGGCTGCTTTTGAGCGCCAGACCTCAAGTGATCTGCCTGCCTCAGCCTCTGAAAGTGCTAGGTTTACAGGCATGAGCCACCGTGCCCGGCCCAGATTTATCATTTTCTAAGTGTACAGTTAAGTGGCATTTAGCAACTTTCACCAACATTTATTTATCTCTAAAACATTCCGGTCCTCTCTTACCTGAAACTCTATACCTGTTAAACAATAGCTCCTCATGCTCTCCCTTCCCTTAACCTCTGGCAACTGCCATTCTCTTTTCTATTTCTATAAATTCGACTACTCCAGGTACCTCCTAAGTAGAATCATACAGTATTTGTCCCTCTGTGACTGGCTTATTGTACTTAGCATAACGTCTTCAGGGTTCACCTGTGTTGTAACATGTGACTGGATTTCACTCCTTTTAAGGTTGAATTATTTATTGTTTTTTAAAAAATTTTTAAATTATAGTTGATGAATATGTGGGCTTTTGTTATATTATTGTTCACACCTTTTATAATTCAGAAATTTTATTTCCAAAGGAATTGGTTGATATAACACAAGATTATAAGGGAAAGCTCACTATTGTGATTCAGATTATTTACTGTAGTTTATATTTTTCAATTCAGTGTGACTGCAACAAGGGAAAACATGACTTACACTGTGGAATGCCTGCGGGGTGATGTGTAAGTACCTGTGTGTGTGTAGGACTTCTGCTTTAAAAGAAATACTGAGCTGCTCACTTCTGGTCTTTGTAATGTATCATTGTGACCTCTGACTTCTGTTTTGGATTATTATTCATAAACTGCTCATAAACACTGTGCTTACTACAAGGCCTAAAGTTTCATTTTGAGAGCATTACAGCTATGTAGAATCTCAGATGTTGGTTTTACATTTTTGACTCGCAATTCTTTTCTCAACGTCTTCTGTAGTGATATTCTAATGGAGTTCCTGCTCAATGTCACCACATCACCAGAATTTCGTCACTGGGAAGTAGGTGACATTCAGCCTCAGCTAAAGATTGACAAGGCTGTGGCCTTTCAGAATCCACAGACTCGTAAGTACATTTCCAGATCACATTCAGTTGTTTCTAAGATACTGGCTTTTTTAGAATATCAATTTGTAGAGGAAAAAAAATGCTCTCAAAATTTTTATTTATTTATTTATTTATTTATTTGAGACAAAGTCTTACTCTGTCACCCAGGCTGGAGTGCAGTGGCAGAATCTTGGCTCACTGCAACCTCCACCTCCTGGGTTCAAGCAATTTTCATGCACCACCACACTGGGCTAATTTTTTGTATTTTTAGTAGAAACAGGGGTTTTGCCATGTTGGCCAGGCTAGTCTTGAACTCCTGGTCTCAAGTGATCCACCCACTTCAGCCTTCCAAAGTGCTACAATTACAGGTATGAGCCACCATGCCTGGCCAAATTTTTTATTACTTGAATTTGAAAATATCTGTTTCAAAAATTTATTATTTAGATACATTATTCTTTTGTTTTTAAACATTTATAATCATTTTTCATGTTTGATGGTAAGTAAATTATTTGTAGGATCCTAGAAGTTTTTCCTGTTTTCTTCTGAATGTTTTGTTTTTGTTTGTTTGTTTTTGAGACAGGGTCTTGCTTCTTGCCCAGGCTGGAGTGCAGTGGCACGATCTCACTGCAGCCTCAACCTTCTGGACTCAGGTGATCCGCCCACCTCAGTCTCCTGAGTAGCTGGGACTACAGGCACATGTCTCCACACCATGCTAATTTTTATTTTTTTATTGAGATGGGGTCTCACTATATTGCCTAGGCTGGTCTCGAACTCCTGGGCTGAAGTGATCCTCCCACCTCAGCTTCCTAAAGTGCTGGGATTACAGGCATAAGCCCCCATGCCTGGCCCCCGGTGATTTTTAAGAGTTGTTTTTGCTTACATCAAATCCTGCAGCAGTGTATTGCTGCTGCTGCTGCTATTATTGCTTACTGTTGTATCGCTGTTATGTTTAGCCATCTCCTATTGAGTCTTTCCAAAGTAAGTAACTTAATTTTTTTAAATGGGATTTTTTTTTTGCGTTCATATTTTATGTTTATATAATGTCTTGTTATCTTGACAAGTACAACTGGCAAAACAGGTCTATAAACAACCACTGTTGACTCTTTGGAGTCATACAACTTCTGGTGGAAACAGAAATATGCAGCAAGTGCAGAAATAGGTCAACTCAGGGGCTCAGCATGGGGCAGGCTCCCCTCCACCTGCAGGCCTGATGTTATTTCCATATGCACGCCTGGTATTATTTCATGATGATGCTTGGTATCACAGAGGAGCATGATCTTTGTTGCTCAGAATTTCTGCTGAAGAAATAGATAGAATGGTACAATTTTAGAAAAGATGACCTGTGTATCCAGAGTGGCTTCTTCCCCACTGGCAGCAGTGAGGCACCAGCCCACATTCATTCTGCCTGAATGGTTACTATGTAGTCTCCTGGCTGGCGTCTGCCTCCGGGTTTACATCTTGAGTCCACCTCCCACACTGCCATTACAGTGATCCTTCTGACATGAAAGTAAGCCTTCTTATTATCTGTGGGATAAAGTCCAAACAGTATATATGTATATGGCCTTGCATGATGTTACCCCAGCCCAGTTGTCTTACTTTGTGCTCTACCCTCTTCTCCCAGCTGCAATTCCCATTTGAATCTAATTACTGTTATACTTTATGACTTTGCTTTGTCTGCTTCCTATACCTGAAATGCTGTTCCCAAATGATTTCCCCTGGGAAACACCTACTCATTCTGTAAGATGGATCCCACATATTACTTGTATTAATTGTTTTCTAATTCCCACTGCCCTTCCTTTATGCCTCTACTGGACTTTTGACACACTGCTGACATTGCACCCATAATACTTTATTTCAGAATTTCATCTTAAAATTTTAGAGCAGGCATTGTATGTTCCACATCTCTGTATTTCTAACACCTAGCACAGTGCCTCAAATAGGGAGGTTGCCAGATAATGAGCAGCTAGAGGAACACTGCAGGCAAAAAGGCATTGAAGCAGGGAAAGCACGAAGCACCAGGGAGGAGTAAGTCCTGATGGAAGCTTGCATTGGTCCCCCAAAAGCTGCCTGACAACCTCCTTATTACCTAGAAAGGAAACCTAGGAGTAAGATCCAGACTAAATGACTTGTCCAGTGTCACAAGGCAAGATGGCAGCAGAACCATAACTAGATGGGGACTTCCCGAAACCTAGGCCAGCATACCTTCCGGGGGATACCAGCTAGGTTAAAATTAGAAAAGTGGTTTAGGTGGACTCTAGTATATAGAAGCTGCTGCCATGTAATCTCTTTTTTTTTTTTTTCTCAGCACATTCTACTGGCAGAAACTGGTGGTTACTGGAGGTTAAATAATAATAAATTTCAAGTCCTCTTAATCCCAGAAGATGACCAAATTTGTATAGGCTTGATGCTTTCTAGGTTTTAAAAATGTTGTTGTCTTTATTGAAAGTACATTTCCCTAAATGTTTCTCTACTTATCTCACAGATGTCATTGAAAATTTGCATGCAGCAGCTTACCGGAATGCCTTGGCTAATCCCTTGTATTGTCCTGACTATAGGATTGGAAAAGTGACACCAGAGGAGGTACCCAGCCTCTTTTTATTCCCTTTTTAAATAACAGCTTTACTGAGATGTAATTCACCATACTAAACAACCTATTTAAAGTACACATAATTCAGTGGTTTTCATTATATTCACAGAGTTTGCAACCATGACCACAATTAGGTTCTAGTTCTTTTAAGCAATAGTTTTTATAATAAAATCCCAGGGTAATTCAGCTCAGTTAGTACCATGTAGTTCATTACAGCAGCTTTTAAGGCTAAGTATTTATTTTCTTCCAAACTGTACTTTTACATTTTTACAGCTTTTTATATTTTTGCTAATATAACCTAATAAGTGTTTTTAACTTCCTCAGTTACATTACTTCGTTCAGAACCATTTCACAAGTGCAAGAATGGCTTTGATTGGACTTGGTAAGTTAAGTATTGTCTGTTTGCTTCCTTAAGAGCAATTCCTTAAACTGTAATTACAAAATTTGCAAACTTCAGCCTTCTGTTTATGCCAGACAGGCAATATATGATAGGATTTTAGTTGCTAGTCATTTGTTTCAGAAAGCAGAATCCAGCATTTAAATTTGTAAACCACTGGCTGTAAATTCTTTACGATACTTGCAAAACCTGTGACAAAGGTGAATTTCTCAAAGCAAAGGGCATTTATTTTTTAAAAGGAAATGTAGCTTACTAGAAAAACAGGCAGAGGGCATAGACAGACAGTTCATGGGAGAAATATATATGCATATGTGTAGCCAACTATCTTTGTTTTAAATGATCAGCCTCACTAAGAAAATTTTAATCTGTGATATTGGCAAAATTAAAAGATTGACTCTGCCCAGAATTGACCAGAGTATGGAGAAGTAGGCATTCTCACAAATTGTTAGTGAGAATATAAACTAGTACAACGTTTTGGGAGATTTATTTGAATATATCTGTTAAAATTCTAGGCTGGGGCCAGTGGCTCATGCCTATAACCCTAGCACTTTGGGAGGCCGAGGCGGGCAGATCACCTGAGGTCAGGAGTTCATGATGACGCATGCCTGTAATCCCAACTACTCGGGAGGCTGAGGAGGAGAATCGCTTGAATTGAAGAGACAGTGATTGCGGTGAGCCGAGATCGTGCCACTGCACTCCAGCCTGGGCAACAGAGTGAGACTCTTGTCTCAAAAAAAGAAAATTCTAAATGTTTATACTCATAGACCTAGCGACTTTTAAGAATTTGTCCTACAGAAACATTAGGTCAAGTTTACAAAATAGTTGCATGAGAATATTGTTTGTAATGTTTTTTGTTTTGTTTTGCAAATAACAGCTTGAGGTGTAATTCATGTGCCATAAAATTCACCCTTTTGAAGTGTATAGTTCTGTGGCTTTTAATAGATGCAACTATTACCACTACCTAATTTCAGAGCTTGTTCATCATCCGCCAAAAGGCCCCATACCCATTAGCAGTCACTCCCCATTCTCATCTTCCCCTGCTTGTGTGGCATCCACTAATCTTTCTTTTTTCCTTTTTTTTTTTTTTTTTTTAAAGAGATGGAGGTCTCATTCTGTTGCCCAGGAGCTGGAGCACAGTGGCACAATCATAGCTTACTGCCTTGAACTCCTAAGCTCAAGTGATCCTTCCACCACAGCCTCCTAAATAGCAATAATCAACTTTTGACTATTCTGGACATTTCATATAAATGGAGTCATACGATATGTGGCTTTTTATAACTGGCTTTTCTTACTTTGCGTAACATTTTCAAGGTCCATCCATATTGTAGCATGTGTCAATGTCTCATTTCCTTTTATGGCTCAAGAATACTCTATTACCACATTTTGTTTATTCATTGATTAACATTTGGGTTGTTTCCACCTTTCGGCTGTTGTAAATATAAACATTCATGTGTACATTTTTCTTAGGACACCTATTTTTATTTCTTTTGGTAATGCCTAAGAATAGAATTGCCAGGACATATGGTAACTCCATTTAACCATTTGAGGAACTGCCAGACTGTTTTCCAAAGTAGCTGCACCATTCTATATTCCCACAAGCAGTGCACAAAGGTTTTAATTTCTCCACATTCTTACCAACACTTATTGTCTGTCTTTCTGATTATGACGATCCTACTGGGTGGGAAGTGGTCATTGTGGTTTTGATTTGTATTTCCCTAATGACAAATGACATTGAACATATTTTCATGCGCTTTTTGGCCATTTGTATAACTTCTTTGTTTTTTGAGACAGAGTCTTGCTCTGTCGCTCACGCTGGAGTGCAGTAGCTTAAACCCAGGGGGTGGAGATTGCAGTGAGCCATGATCACACCACTGCACTCCAGCCTGGATGACAGAGTGAGACTCTGTCTCCAAAAAAAAAACAAAAGATAGAAACAATGTCAATAGAATGAAACATTTTAGAAATAAAGCAATTGAGGATAATAACTGCACAGAAAAAAATTCTAGATGAATAGTAATAAGCGTATAGTAAATAGTTTAATAACAGTAATCTCTAATTGGGTATCTTTGGGAGAGTGGCATTATGGCAGGAATACTCATTGTTTACTTCTGTAATGTTTGGATTTTATAATCATATTTTTAAAGCAAGGAAAAACATTGTACAATTATGTTTTAGTAATTCTGGTTCTAGCTTTGTTTTTGCTTCTGTTGAAACAGGTGTGAGTCATCCTGTTCTAAAGCAAGTTGCTGAACAGTTTCTCAACATGAGGGGTGGACTTGGTTTATCTGGTGCAAAGGCCAAATACCGTGGAGGTAAGCATCTCATTTTGTTAGGGTTAATTTAGCAGAAGGGTGTTTCCGCACTAGAATAGCATGTTGAGGTGGAAAAGGCCTGAATGTTTATTGCTAAACAGTCTCAGTGTAGAATGGATGGCTTGATGTTGTATTTTAAGCATACATTTTGTGTGTTTGGGGATAGAATGGCATGGGGAAAGCATGGAGCCACAGAGAAGGCTCATGGGTTAATACTGTGTTGTAGGAAATACTGAAGAATGAAACCAGTGGTGAACAAGCCATTTTCTTTGCTCTGTCCTTAACATGGCCCCAGGTGAAATCCGAGAACAGAATGGAGACAGTCTTGTCCATGCCGCTCTTGTAGCAGAAAGTGCTGCCGTAGGAAGTGCAGAGGCAAATGCATTTAGTGTTCTTCAACATGTCCTCGGTGCTGGGCCACATATCAAGAGGGGCAGCAACACCACCAGCCATCTGCACCAGGCTGTTGCCAAGGCAACTCACCAGCCATTCGATGTGAGTCTGAACAGTTGGTATCTCTCCTTTGGCTTTCGAAGGTTCAGTATTTAAAATGTTATTCTCATAATCTGCTCTTAAAATGTAAGATAAACACACAGAAGATCTTTGTACAATTGAAGATATAGCCAAGCTTGAGATTTTAGTATCTTTGGGGGTCTTAATCAAAAACTCACTGGCTTTTCGACTTTATCTCTTATTTGTCATTAATAATATAGAAAGAGGAATTGAATGCTTAGAAATAAAGGGAATTCACACATCTGTTCCCTTTAGAATAAAGTTGTAGATATTAAACTTTCCCTTAGATGCTAACTAGTCTTTTTGTCTAGGTTTTTTTCTGTCCCCTGCTATTCTTGTTGCTACTTCCTGAATCTCACTGTTCTTTGTTTTCCAACCAAGTGGACAAGCTGAACACCAAGAAATTGTTTACAGACTCACTCCTTCAGCTTGAGATTAAATTTAAAAAGAAAAATGAGAGGCTGGGTGTGGTGGTTCACGACTGTAATCCCAGCACTCTGGGAGTCCAAGGCAGGCGGATCACTTGAGATCAGGAGTTTGAGGCCAGCCTGGCCAACATAGTGAAATCCTCATTTCTACTACAAAAAAAAATACAAAAATACAAAAATTAGCCAGGCCTGGTGGCTGGCACCTGTAATCCCAGCTACTCAGGAGGCCGAGGTAGGAAAATTGCTTAAACCTGGTAGGTGGAGGTTGCAGTGAGTCGAGATCACATCACTGTAGTCCAGCCTGGGGGATGACAGAGCAAGACTCTGCCTCGATAGATAGATAGGTGGATGGATAGATAGATAGATAGATAGATAGATAGATAGATAGATATGATTGATAGAGATGATAGATAGATAACAGAAGGTGCCTTTTTATGACAAATAAGTACTAATGCTTTCAAAATAATGATATTGGAGCAAGGATAATGTAAAATGTCAATGAACAAAGTTTTTGTTTTTTTGAGATGGAGTTTTGCTCTTGTTGCCTAGAGTGCCTGATGTGATCTTGGCTTACTGCAACCTCCACCCACCTAGTTCAAGTGATTCTCCTGCCTCAGCCTCCCGAGTAGCTAAGATTACAGGCATGCACCACCACACCCAGCTAATTTTGTATTTTTAGTAGAAACGGGGTTTTTCGCCATATTGGTCAAGCTGGTCTTGAACTCCCAACCTCAGGTGATCCGCCCGCCTTGGCCTCCCAAAGTGCTGGGATTACATGTGTGAGCCACTGTGCTCAGCCACAAGGTATTATTTAATTAGTAAGCATTGTTTGCCTAGTATAATATCCTACATGACCTCCAGTAGTGTGTCTTTAAAAGGTGACAGATGGACTGAGTTGTCAGATTGAGCATTGTTTATAGTTATTACAGCACATGGCAAATGTTGATTTATGCTTCAGTAAGTGTTTGGCCATTTGACACTTAACAGTGGAAATTAAAATCTTTTTGTTTTTATTCCTTTATTTAATACTTGAAGTGGTAGTTTTCAAACTTTTTTTTCCATTCAGCAGAGCAGCCTTTGTTTCCATATGATTTTCCACCTGCGATGCACAACATAAAAGTTGTAACTTTTAAAGAAATTTTAAAGACTTAACTTGACTGTGAAACTCTTTGAATCTTCTGTACAGAGCCTTGGGGTTCCCTGGAGCACAGTTCAAAAGCCATTAGCTTAAATTAGTCCTAAATTAAAATTCTGTTTGCTGCTTTTTACATTTCCTCCAGATTTTGTTTCTCTTTGTTCATCATCAGCTCTGTTTTCTTTTCTTCACGCTTCTCTTTTCAACACTGAATGTTAGTGATGGCTTTGTGTGGCTGGAGTTTAATCCTAATCCAATGAAGTAATTTAACAGAAAGTCCTACTTCAGAACCTAGCAAGAAATTTAGAGTATAAATAGGATGGTCTCAGAATTATAATTAAAGACATTGAAGTCCATTCTTACGCTTTACATGGACTGACCCAGTGGTTCTCAAAATTTAAGGTACGTAACAATCACCGGAACACTTATTAAAAGTCTGGGCTCCCAGGCCACATCCACAGGGATCTGAGTCAGTAGGTCCATTTCAGGAATCTGAAAGTTTGTATTTTTAATAAGAACTTAGGTAATTTTTATGTAAATGGTTCACATAAACACTGTAAATCAGGTTCACCCTAGGAAGCTAAAAGCACTGCTCAGACTAGATAGCAATTTCCCTGTTATTCAGAGGCTAAACCCTTGCTACCTGGATAATGACCACTAAGCAGAAATTTTTCTCTATTTGACTGGAGTGTATAAAATAAGTGAAAGTAAATTGGTGGAAAAAGTCCCCAGCACAGCAGAGAGAAGAAACCAGGTCTGCCTTATGCAAAAGCCCATCTATATTATAATAATGTTTGCAGGTTAGTGTTTGCATTAACCTTTAATCATCCAAAGAAGATTAAAAAATACCCAGCATAAAGGAAAGTGAGCAGTCATTTTAGAAAGATTTAATGAAAAAACAAAGCCGTGATAGTTCTGAAAGAGGTAACCTATATGCAGAATATGTCAGTTCTTGACAGAGCCTGTTAAGTAAAATATTAATCTATTTTGGTTATACTGTGAAGGTCCAAGTTTTTTCTAGGCAACCTTAGAGAAATCGTGCCCTGTTTTACCTGGTAGACTATTATACAGTAAAGTCTCATTATATTTCAGGTTTCTGCATTTAATGCCAGTTACTCAGATTCTGGACTCTTTGGGATTTATACTATCTCCCAGGCCACAGCTGCTGGAGATGTAAGTTGCAAACTCACCAAACTTGTTTCGTAAACAAGTGTTTTTTCCCCCTGACCATGAACATGTTTTTAGTTAAAATACGGAATGTTTGAATGCAATGCAATGACTTATCAGAGCTCTGTGTATTATGATATCACTGAAGCATTATCTGCTATAGGGAAATTTACACATGTATACTAATGCCTCCAGGAAAGAGGAGAGAATTGCCTCCTTCATATTTTGGTTCTGGTTGGACAAGTTGCATTGCCTTGGCTCTTGGCTCTGAGACATATAAATTGAGAACCCAGCAGAGGGAAAGGCTACGATGTTGATTTGCAAGTCTTCAGTATAGAGATTGTGTTGAAATCAGGGGTGTGTATGAATGATTGTAGGAAAAGAAAACTAAAGCTCAGTTTCTGGGAAACAATACCATCTAAGGAGCAAGTGGCAAAGAAAAATGGCCCAGGTAAACAAAGAAAAAGAGAAACTGACATATTTGAAGGCTAGGAAAGAGAGAATGTTTAACACCATTTTGACCCATAATGAAATAACATGAGTTACCACTGAGAAGTCTGGTAGTTTTAGCAAACTAGGACATCATGGGTGATCTTAACAGTTTTGACTAGAGTAGTAGAAATTAGCTAAAATATGTAGTGATTAAGGAATGAATGACAAGAAATGAGAGGTTGGTGTGGGGCTAGTAGAGCTTAGACATTCAAGGAGCAAGCTGTTTTAGGAGAGTTTACACTGAGATTAAGTTGAAGGAGACATTCATACTAAACAAAAATATCGTAGCAAATACTGGAGATAGAAAATTATAAGTGACTCAAGTCTGAGAAAGGAATATGTGAGATCCATTACACAAGTGGACCTTTTAGCCTTACAGACAAGCTAATGTTGGGAGATATTGGGAAGATGGGGAAGTACCTCCTTAGTGAGGTAGGAGGCTGTCATGTTTTGACAGAGAAGGGAAGAAGGTTTAAAGAAAATACTGAAGTTTGGGACAAATGAATAGTGAGGTACACGAAAAGTGGGTGTTTGCTGCAGTGTATGTATATCCTTGAAATCAGCAACCACAAATTCATAGTACAGTCAGTCAGCACTGTCATGTAATTTTTCTTCAATAGCATTCACAAGACTAATGGAGAAATGGAGGAGGCAGGTACTACGGTTAATCCTAGATTGGAATTCTGCAAAGTAGGCAGGTCAGAAATACGAGGAGATAGCAAGGGAGTTGGGAGCATTGGCAAGAGTGATGAAAAGGATGATTCAGGGATCTAGGCTAAATAGAGAAGTGAAGCCAGAGGGGGCCTGGTCAATTGAAAGACTAGACAAGTCAAGGAACTAGAGATCCTGATAAAATGGAAGAATAAGGATAGTGAGATTAAAGACTGAGGTTGGGATCTTGGAATTGAGCAGAGGTAGACAAATCTAGGGTATGGTCAGGTCTGAGGTGTGGCTATGGAAATGGATAGCTAAAATGAAGGGGGCACGGAGGTCCTAGAATTTAGGGTGATTAGGGGGAAAACTAAGTAGCAGATTCAGAGTGGTGCCAGCATTGGGATGGAGAAAATCATGACCAGATTTATATATTCAACAAATATTTACCAAGTACCCACATCACTGGAACTTTATTCTTTCTTTCTTTTTTTAAATGCCATACAAAGATTCAGATTCCTTCTTGACTCTGGCTTAACAAGTATGGACAACCTTACAAATTGGCTGTGTATGGATTACTACTCTCTTCTTAGTGAATAGTAAGAGATAGCAGTATTAATGGCATGACACTGCAAGAGTCTGGGGAAATTTTAAAGGTGCTTAATCTTTATGGGTGATTAGAAATCTATGTGTTTGCTGGGTGTGGTGGCTCACACCAATAATCTCAACATTTGGGAGGCTGGGGTGGGAGGATCACTTGAGCCCACACATCTCTACAAAAAAATTTTAAAAGTTAGCCAGACGTGGTAGTGTGCACCTGTAGTCCCAGCTTCTTGGGAGGCTGGGGCAGGAGGCTTATGTACAAACAGCTGCTTTATGGAACATAGGAAGAATAAGGAACCCATAGTGATGACGGCATTCCACATGGACACTGTGCTGTTTGTCTGGAACTAACCTTCTGTGTCTGTGTTTTTGGCTCAGTAAAGGAGCGTGTCAGTGCTGCAGGAAACTCGTACTGACCACAGATGACCAACTTTTACTTACCTGTCCTAGGTTATCAAGGCTGCCTATAATCAAGTAAAAACAATCGCTCAAGGAAACCTTTCCAACACAGATGTCCAAACTGCCAAGTAAGTCTCAGTATTAACTGTGTTCTGTGTTTTTGTTATTTGAAAGTTATATTCTTTTTAGATTATAACAATATAATATACGTTTATAAGGACTGAGAAGTACAGAAAAGCATAAAGGGAAATAAACCATATCCTTCCACCTAAAGATGTAATTGTTAACATTTTGGCCAGGCACAGTGGCTCACGTCTATAATCCCAGCACTTTGGGAGGCCAAGGAAGGTGGTTCATTTGAGACCAGGACTTTGAGACCAGCCTGGGCACCATAGCAAGACCTCATCTCCGCAAAAATTAGAGAATAGTTGTTTACATTTTTCTTGGTTTATTGATCATGCATTTTTAACATAATTGTTAATACTGTATATACAGATGCTACTTTACACTGGGGTTGGTTACATCCTGAGATCTGTAAGTCGAAAATGCATTTAATATCCTGATAAGCCAGTCATAAAGCCAAACAATCATAAGTCAAACCATCATAAGTTAAGTTAGGGACCATCTGTATACTTTTTTATCCTATTTAAATAGCATACTTATTATAGAAGTTTGAAAATTACAAATAAAAGACAGAAATGATCTCTGATTCCCTACCAATTATTCTATGTTTCCATTGATTCAAATTACTAAATATTTAAACAATATTCATTGGTGTTTAAAAATACACTTGTGCATTTTCTGCAGTTATAAATATGTCTTTGGGCTTAAATATTTTTGTATTTCATATTACTTTGTTGGTGTAGATTCCCAATTGAGTTAAGAGTTATAAGCATAACGAAAGGCTCCATGTTAGAGTGAGTGTATGTGTATATGTTTAAATAATGTATTTGACCAGGCGCAGTTGCTCATACCTATAATCCCAGGACTTTGCGAGTCTGGGGCAGGAGGATCGCTTGAGGCCAGGAGTTCAACCAGCCTGGGTAATGTGCCAAGACCCTGTCTTTACAAAAAAATATTTAGAACTAGCCAGATGTGGTGGTGTGTGCCTATAGCCCCAGCTACTCAGGAGGCTGAGGAGGGAGGATTGCTTGAGCCCAGCAGTTTGAGGCTGCAGTGAACTAAGATCATGCCGCTGCACTCCAGCCTGGGCAACAGAGTAAGACCCTGTCTCTTTGAAAAAAAAAAAAATATATATATATATATATATATATATATATTTCTAAGTCACAAATCTAAAGAGATTGTACCAGTTTATAATCACACCACCAGTATATAAGAGTATCTATTCTACAATATTTTCTTTCTTCATTACTGATTTATACCCCAAAAAGATCTGATTTTGTTTTGTTTTATAAGAAAGACAACTAAAATACATGTCTGTTATTTGGCAGTTTATAAATCCCCACTGTCTAGATTGCTAACAACACCCCTAATTCATTAGTAGGTCAGGGGTTTTCTCTAAAAGAGACAGACTTGGGACAAAGTTAGAGATCAATCTGCATTTTCATACAGCAGTTTAAGACATTTAAGTTTGACTCCATTTACTTAGGACAATTCAAAATGTGAATCTTGCAACTCCAGTGGTGGTTGTGATCATTTAGTACTGCCCACAGAGGAAGCATGACAAGGTGAATTACAACCAAGGATGGAACCAGCTTTTAGTCATTTCTGTTCCCATTAGTATTGTTAGTTTTGTTATGCTGAGCACACTACAAAATTGCATCTCTTGTATAAGCACAACACAATTTATTACATATTGTATACATGGAACCAAGAATCGATAGGATACAGGGCTGCTTGATTGTACCAGAAACAAAACATTATGAGACAACATTGAAACACTGGATTTACTTAAGAAAAACCTCCATTTTTCTAATCTAATTTATTTGAGAAAATATATTTTCTTAATAAGTGTAACACAGTTCTTAGAAGGTATGGTAATATGTAGAAAGTAGAATTTTGATTATTAATGTCAAGATATGTTTTCTGCCATTTTGATGGAGTTGATACTTTTTCTTGTAAGGTTCTTAGTCTTCCTATAGCGAAAGAGAGAAAGTGAGGTGTCATTGCTGAAGAAACACACTAATAACCTCTTGGTAGTTTATTGCAGGTAAAATCATTTTTTAATTAAGCTGACAACGTGGTAAAATTGCAGCATTAAATTGTAATTATACTTAAACGGAAGTCTTGCTGTGAGTGTTAAAGGATGATCGTTTATTTGAGGCTTAAATAACTCGACTGTCTTATCGAACACCATGTCTATAAGGAGTAAGTTTCTGGGAGGATTATGAATTGGATTTTGTTTTATTTCAAGCGGAGCTTTTGTGCTCATATTTAAGCCTCTGTTGCTTACAAGACCTGTATTATCCCTCCCCACCTGCCTTTTCCATCATGGCCTATGCTCACTGAGACAAATCTCAGCAAGAGGCAGGAGCTGCTTCACTAATCAAAACCTCACATTAAAATAGTTTTACCTAGATCTAAGTTCTAGTCCAAAATCAAAACACAGTCTGGAATTTTCAGTATAGTTTTGTACTGACACCTTTCCAAACAGTAATGTAAACAGTACAGTGCGTGGCAAACTGAAGAAATAGAATGGAGACCGTTAGTGCTCTTAAGTTGTTAGTTTGCCTCTCCACCAAAAACACATTGAAGAGTTTCGGGGCACATACCTTAAAATTACCCTGTATCTAAGAGCATCTGGCTTGGTGGAAACAAACAGGGCCTAAAAGAGGCAGCAACAGCTGAAGTGGGTATCACAGAAATAAACAAAAGAAGCTATTCAGACAACCCCGAAACCTGCCAAAACTCAAAAGGTAATACAAGTGAAATGATAGCCTAAGAAGAAAATAAACATGAGACTCTTCAAGCTGTCAAAAGGCATCAAAAGTTATCCTCTATCCAAGAAGAGAACCCAGTTCATACAAGAAAAAGACAAAAGGAAAAGGTCAAGACCATGACCTCTATAACACTGTGGCCCTAGCCGTGGGCCAGTTAGAGTTGTCTGTGGTGACACCAACTCAGGGCCTGACACCCCACTTTGACAGGGTCTTCAAGACCCCTGGTCTGCACACTCTAACAGCCAGAAAGTTTACAATACACACTGTCCCCAACTTGCCATGGGTCAACTACAATTTTTCAACTTTACTACGGTGCAAAACCATCGCAATTTCAGCTTCCAGTCTTGTGACACATAGTGATGGGGATACATTCTGAGAAATGTGGTGTTAGGTGGTTTTATCACTGTGTGAACTTCATAGTGTACTTATACAAATCTAGATGGTATAGCCTACTACACACATAGCCTGTATAGTATAGTCTTTCCTAGGCTACAGACCTGTATAGCATGTACTATAGTACTGAATACTGTAGGCAGCTGTAACACAAAGGTTAAGTATTTGTGCATCTAACCATAGGAAAGGTACAGTAAACATACAGCACAAAGGTTAAAAATGGTATACCAGTATAGAACATTTACCATGAATGGAGCTAGCAGGACCGAAAGTTCCTGCTTTCAAGTGAGTCAGTGCATGAGTGGTGAGTAAATGGGAAGGCCTAGGACATTACTGTATGGTACTGTAGATGCTAAACACTGTAAACATAGGCTACACTCAATTTATATTTTAAAAACTGCACTACAACATTATGTTGTCATTAATAGGAATTTTTCAGCTCCCTAATAATCTTAATGGGACCACCATCATATATGTGGTCCATCATTGACCAAAAATGTCATTATATAGTGTATGACTATACCTTAAATTTTGATCTTTTCCTAGGCTAGTGATATGCAGTACATAAAGTAATCAACACTTTCTTATAAAATGGGCTTATGTTAGATGATTTTTGCCCAGCCACAGGCTATTGTAAATATTCTCAGCATACATGAGATAGGCTGGGCCAAGGTATGGTGTTTGATACGTTAGGTGTATTAAATGCATTTTTTACTGCCATCTCAGTGGACGGCAGCCCTCCCACCGACAGCAGAGAGATCTTCCTCACCGTGCCAGTGAGCAGGAGAAAGAGCATGCTGTGACTTGCCAGTGGCGTGCAGAGGATCCAGATTGCACAACCAGATCCAGAGGCCTTGGGAAGCATTAGGGAGCTTTCCAGCCGTCTCACCCAAATCTGTAGGAGCATATGGACTCTCAAATGGAGGCCAAAGTGGGCCCTCAATTGGGCACTTCGGCACCCCTGAAGAGACTTCTTCCCTTCAGACTTACTGTTTTAATGTGATGTTCCAGAGCAGGGAGTGGTGTTCTTGGGGAATTCAGGAGGAGGAAGACATGCCATTACTGCATCTATTAAATAAAGCTTTGATATTCACAGCCCCCCACCACCCAGAAAAAAAAAAAAGAATTGTCTTGCCCTATAAAACTGACTTCTGCCTTTTATTGGACAGGAACAAGCTGAAAGCTGGATACCTAATGTCAGTGGAGTCTTCTGAGGGTCTCCTGGAAGAAGTCGGGTGCCAGGCTCTAATTGCTGGTTCTTACGTGCCACCATCCACAGTCCTTGAGCAGATTGACTCAGTGGCTAACGCTGATATCATAAATGTAAGCAAATGAAAACTTAACAATTTAACAACAGAGAACCTTAATGATCCAGCGTCCCTGGGTTGAGTATATTCTCATGTTTGGTGCCCGTCTAACTTCATGTGGAGGCAGGAGGGCACATTCCCATATGATCCACGGCGAGCTTCCTTGTCAGCTCGGGTGTATGTATCTTCCTCCTTCAAATAAACTACCATTAGGTTAAACCATATTCAACTCAAGAAGAGTCAAATATTGGCAATTTCATATGATCCAACCTAAATAGTGAAGTTTGCTATTTTTCCTCTTCATTCCTACTAGTATTTCACCATCTAGCACCTTAAGATTCTCTTTACTCTTCTCAACCTAGACATTCTCCTGTTCTTACTAATTTTTTTTTTCCACATATATTACTCTTCCCTACAAGATTGAGCTGTTTTCAGGCCAAGGACTATGTCTTGTATTTCTAATTTGTGTTCCCTACTGTGCCTAATAAGCACATGATCTCCACAATCAGTCCAAAGTGAGCTTTTCCCATTTTCTTTCTTTTTTTTTTTTTTTTTTTTGACAGTCTCTGTCACCAAGCTGGAGTGCAGTGGCATGATCTCGGCTTACTGTAACCTCCCCCTCCCAGGTTCAAGCAATTCTCCTGCCTCAGCCTCCGGAGTAGCTGGGGCTACAGGCACACGGCACCACACCCAGCTGATTTTTTTTTTTTGTATTTTTACTAGAGACAGGGTTTCACCATGTTGGCCAGGATGGTCTCAATCTCTTGACATTGTGATCCACCCACCCCAGCCTCCCAAAATGCTGGGATTATAGGCATGAGCCACCTCGCTCCGCCAAGACTCCATCTCAAAAAAAAAAAAAAAAAGTCCTATCCATAAATTCTGGAAATGACAAATAAGTTTACCTGCTTGATGATATATATTTTTGTTAACTTTGTCTTTTGTTTGTTTAAAGGCCGCAAAGAAGTTTGTTTCTGGCAAAAAGTCGATGGCAGCAAGTGGAAATTTGGGACATACACCTTTTGTTGATGAGTTATAATACTGAAGCACACATTACAGGAGAGAGCTGAACATTCTCAGCCCAGAGCAGCAAATACATGAAAGTCAGAAGTCTCTAATATAACATTTGTCTTTTCTCCAGTGAGGTAAAATAAGGCATAAATGCAGGTAATTATTGCCAGCTGACCTAAAGTCAATAAAACATTCTACTTAAGTGTTTACCTTATGTTTTTCTCAATGAGTTATTCAACAAATATTTATTATGTGCTGATATCTTTGTTTTAGATGCTTTAAAGGAGAGAGGAATATAATGAATATAGAAGCATCAGAAACTATTAAAATTAAGGCTAAATGGCTATCAGGGTAAATAGTTCCAGATTACTGTTGGTGGCTTTTAAGATAAAAGCATATTCAAAATTTGTCATTTTGGGTATCAACAGCTAAGTGGTGTAGTTTTTACCCCTGTTTTGCCTTTTTTGCAATAAAATTATTTCTGAAAAAATTTTCTATCAAATCCTATATTCCCATTCATTTTTTATGTCTGATTTATCTTTACTAACAGAGTTTTGTTTTTCTCTCATCTCCTGTCTCTTATCTGTTACTATCCTGTCTCTTTCAAGTAATTAACTCTCAACTCAACATTTAAAGTTTGAAGGGCTAAAAAGTGCAAAAAAAATGCTAATGTGAATAACTAGCCAAAGAATATATCTCTTAATTATTTTAATTATAGAACTTGAAGTTTACAAAAACAGAAACTAAATATTTAAAGAAAAATGTGGTGTTTACATAAAGTGACATTCTCTACTGTGTTCAGACATTCTGATACTGGATTTCTATACTGCATTTTCTAAAAATAAATTCTTCTCAGAAAGGAGGGTCTTATTCTGAAGAGATTTGTGAGGCCTGCAAGACCCCAGGGAAGTCTTTAGATAACCCTGTTGAAGAATATCTCTAATGGCTTTATAAACGCAGTCAGAAGAGAAGAGAATTGGTGAGTCTACAGACAGTCCTTGATAAGTATAGCAAACTTTTGCATGGTGAGGCACAAAACTTGGGTGTCTGCAAGATAAGTGCTCATATGAACACAGATTTGCTAACCAACCTCTGATTCCAGTTGGGCTTTACCCTTTTCAACTTGGGCACAGTCTTCCAGCCAAAATGCATCTGAGGTAGAGGAAGTAGAGGAGGAAGAGCTTTCATTGTCTTGCTTCACCATTATCCAGTATGGGGAAGGGGCCCTCACTTCTTTCTCATAGTCTCTGTGAATCATCACATCACAATTAATGTCTTTTCCCACACTAATAGTATGGTTCTTCTTCTTATATCCATGCCAGTCTCTGGAAATGGATATTGGTCTCCTTGCAGGGTGATGTGGAGTTGACCATGGATATCTATAATATTGAAGTCTTTTATCTAAAACTACATCTTCATTATCATCACTGCTTGTGAAAGATTCATCTTTTGCCAGCTCAGTTTTCTTTGGTGTGCTGAAATGAATAATGAATAAAATAGATTTTTCATGTCTAAACATTTATGGTCCCCTAACAAGATGCCTTATTACTCGCTTTACGGCTCATAAAAGAAATACAGTTTAGCTTTGGCACTACCTGTGTCATTAAAATGTTTCTTTTTTAAACTATTTTTAAAAATCTTTCCATTTCTAATTGGAAATCAAATTCTGCCTTAAATTATTTCACAATACCTTAAAAAGTTTTTCACAGACTTGTATTAGACTACCGACCAGAATATTAGGAGGTGTTAAACGGTAGGTTAATTTCACAGGTTCAACCTGGCCATCTCCTGAGAACTCTGTTCTCACATGGCAATAACACAATATTACTGATAACCAGAGGAGTCAGGACGTCAGGAAATAGTGGACCTTAAGGATCTTCAACATGCTAGTCATTAGTAAGTCTTTGAGTCTTTTTTTTTTTTTTTTTTTTTTTATGCAAGAGGTCTTGCTCTGTCACCCTTGCTGGTATGTGGTGGCACAATCATAGCTTACTGCAACCTTGAACTCCTGGGCTCAAGTGACCCTTCAGCCTCAGCTTCCTAAGTAACTGAGACTACAGGTGTGTGTGTGCTGTATACCACCACACCTGGCTAATTTTTATTTTATTTTATTTTTTGCTAAAAACAGGATCTCCGTATGTTGCCCATGCCTGTCTCAAACTCCTGGCCTCAAGCAGTTCTCACCTTGGCCTCCAAAGTGCTAGGATTACAGGCATGAGCCACCGTGCCCAGCCAGGTTTTTGTTTGTTTTGGTTTGGTTTTGTAACTTTCTCCAATTATTGGCTTTCTTAATTGTTGAAACTTGGTGGTGCTTGCCTGCTAGCACCTCCAGGTCTCTGAATTTTCCATGCCTACAGTACCTGTGCTTGCTCTAACTTTCCAGAATGAATGCTGCCACCTGCTTTCCTTCATCCTCCTGCTGTTACCCAGCAGAACCAAAACTAGATCTTTGTGATTATAAATCTGTGGTACATTCTGCCCTGCTAAAGGAAATAGGTTTCTTCCTCACCAACCTGTTAAGACTTACTGGTGTTAACAGAATAACCTTGGCAGTCTGCCTGTTATATTTGCTTCCAAGAATTTGAATGGCTTTTCCTAAAGTTTATCTCTTCTAGTAATAAATAGTTGATATTGAGTAATTTTTACTGAGAGCCACTAGTCTTAATGATTTTGTCTAATTTGCCTTCAGACACACCCAGGTCTTCCTGAACAGCTCGTGAGTTTTTTTAAAAAATCCAAGTATTAATACCTTTTTTTTTTCAGACTGCAGGGGGAGTCCTTGGCAACTCTGATGGTTAGGTAACCATAAAGGACAGGTAAATTGTCATTAGATAATAAAGCCACAAGCCTGCAGAGGTCAGAATTGGCTGGAGACAAACTTTCTATACCACTTGGCCTACCTAGAGTGTTATATGGAGAATTTTCTGCAGGGTGTACCCAGTGCTGTTTTCTCCAGGAAAAGATTATACCAACTTTGTGAAAGCAGCTTTTTCCTTCCCCGTCTTTCCCTGCCCCCTTCCACATAAGTTACTAAAATGTCTTAGATATGAGTGCTTTGCTTAATTAAGAAAGGGATTCAGAAGGTGCTTGGTATTGTTAAGTTTGTGGACTTTCACCTCATACTTAGTTGTGCTGTTCTGTCTTTTCATTTGTTTTGAATGGTCAATCTGCCATCCTTAGAATTTAATATTCTGGATTTCAAAACTCCTCCAGGTAGTGAAAATGCTTAGAACATAGTTGTTACTAATCAAATGAGCCCAGGTTTTTAGAGTCATAGCCTCCAGTGTAGGGGTTGTTGAGTAGGATTGATTGTGAGTTGTGATCATGCTACTACACTCCAGCCTGGGCAACAGAGTGATACCCTGTCTCAAAAATAAGACTTTTAAAATCAGAAATTAAAAACAAATGAGCCATTGAGCACATGGAAGTCCTAGGGCAATTTTAGCAAAACAAGACAGACTCAGTCCCTGCCTTCATGGAGTTCACATTCTCCCAGGGAAACACAGTGAACAACTGATTACACAGATTATTTCATTAAAATTGGGATAAATGTGAAGGAGCCTGCTGTGAGAGCGTATGTCAGGTGGACCTGTTTCTAGGAAGACCCCTTGGAGAAAGTACACTGGAGCCTTCAAGGGTGGCTACTGAAGAGCAAAGCTACAAGCATGTTGTAGAAAAGAGTAAGAGCAAAGACCCTGAGACAAAGAGCAGCAAAAGGCAGAGCTGGAAGCTAAAAGGGGGCTAGAGAAGGATGGGGAAAGCAATATGGGATGACATTGGAATGGTATGTAGAGGCCAGCTGAACCCCGTAGAGTATTATAGGCCAATGTGAAGATTTGGGCATTTATCCAAGGAACAAAAGGTCTTAGATTTTTTGCAGGAATGTGCCAGGATCAGAGTTACATTATAAAAAATTGCTCTGTGTAGAAAATAAATAGGGGGCAAGAGTAGATGCAGGGAGCTGGGCACAGTGGTGTGAGCCTGTAATCCCAGCTGCTTGGAAGGCTGAGGCAGGAGGATTGTTTGAGCCTGGGAGTACAAGACCAGCCTGGGCAAAATTGCAAGACCCCATCTCAAAAAAAAAAAAAATTAATTTGGCAGGGTGCAGTGGCTCACACCTGAAATCCCAGCACTTTGGGAGGGCTAGGTGGGAGGATCACTTGAAGCCAGGAGTTCAAGACCAGCCTGGGCAACATAGACCCTGTTTCTACTAAAAATCAAAAAAGTTTGGCCAGATGTGGTGGGACACACTTGTGATCCCAGCTACTCGAGAGGCTGATGGGAAAATCGAGTGAGCCGGGAAGGCTAAGGCTACAGTGAGTCATGATCCCACCACTGCACTCCAGGTTGGATGACAGAGCGAGACCCTGTCACAAAAAGGAAAAATTAATTTTAAAAAGTAAATGAAGGGAGACCAAATGGTGGCTTTGGTGGAATGATCATAGTGGCTAGAGACAGACATGGATGAATGTGAGAAGACAAATATCTTAATGTTTGGTGGGAGCAGGAGGAGGGAGATGGAAAAATCAACTACAACCCCTAAATTTCTGGCTTGTTTGACTAGACACTACCCCAGTGAGATAGAGCCATCATGGGCTGGCTTTTGATTTTAAGCATAATGTGTTTGAGGAGTTTATGGCACATCCAATGGAGATATCAAGTGTATCAAGTGGGTGTTTAAAAATACAAATTTTGCCGGGCGCAGTAGCGCATGCCTGTAATCCAGGCACTTTGGGAGGCTGAAGCAGGCAGACCACCTGAGGTCAGGAATTCGAAACCAGCCTGGCCTGCATAGTAAAACTTTGTCTACTAAAAATACAAAAATTAGCTGGGTGTGGTGGCGTGCGCCTGTAATCTCAGCTACCCTGGAGGCTGAGGCAGGAGAATCACTTGAACCTAGGAGGCAGAGATTGCAGTGAGCCAAGATCACATCACTGCACTCCAGCCTGGCGATGAGCCAAACCCCGTGTCCCCCCCTCCCCCCCCAAAAAAAATACAGTTTTGGTGATAATACAATTTGAAAGTAATTAGCATGTGAATAGTGATAGAAACCAGGGGCATCAATGAAATTGCCTAGGAGAAAGGACACCAAGAGGAAATGGCCAGAAGTAACAGGAAAATCAGGGGAGTGTGGTGTCACAGAAGCCTGGGAAGTGCTATTTCAAGAAGAGTGTGGGTGGAAATAATTATTAAGTGTCTAATGCTGCTCAGAAGCCAAGCAAGGTAAAGACAGAAGAGTCTTTTGGGATCAGAAGTATGAAGGCTATGGGTGACCATGAGAAAAGAACTCAGCCAAGGGATGAAAGCAAAGCCTAGATTGAAGTGGCTTGAGGAGTGTCTGGGAAGTGGCATCTCTCGAGGAAAGGGAGGTGTCTAATACAGCTTTCAGCAAGTTGGGAGGGGATGCAAGAGACTCCAGTGGCTGGAGAGGGCAGGGAGAGGAGAGGGACTGAAGATAGAATTTGCTAAGACGGGAGAAGTTTAAAAAGGCTTAGATGTTATTGGGAAGGACTCAGAGAAAAGAAAGTTGAATATGCAAAAGAAAATCGGATTCACAAGATGCATTTTAAGGACTGACTTGCAGGTAGGCATGGGGACAGAGTTCCCAACAGATGACTTGTTTGTTTTTTAACTCCAAGTTGACTTTATCATGCTTTGTCATATTAGAGCCATAGAAAGCCATACAGATTGTCCTTTCCAAATACCAGAAACCCAGGACATTACTCTGACAGTGTCACCAGTCCTCCTGTCATGATTCTTATCATTTGATAATTGTCACATTAAACCATCTATGCCTCACAGGCCCTGGGATTCTGTATTATAACAAAGAGTTCCTAAAATGAACTATTTACCTTGTTACTGGGAATTTGGCCTCAGGGATTAAATCATATATTTCTTGCCATTCTTCAGGAATGTCAATAAAATCTCGGTAAACCTTGATTTGTAGCACTGTTCCAATGGTGATATGTTGCAAAAGCTGTAAAAATTCTCGAAGAGTATATCCCAACACATTGGCATGGCCAACACTAATCAGAACATCACCTGAAGAGGGAAAAAATGATATTCAGTAAAACTAAGGGGCCATATTGATTTCTTTATTGTAAGGTATTTCATTTGATGGGTTCATATTGTTGCTTCTTTTTGAACCAAAACCAGGCTTCAGCCTTTATTTAATAAAGATGTTCATCTTCATGATATGAATGTCCTTTGCATAATGAAGAATGTATGCAAGATGTTTCTTAATAGCAGTGTAGACATTACATGATGTTTTTGAGATGTTTCTGAAGTTCTTGATGTGACGGAGGTCAAAAAACATTTATAATAGGAACCAGCCTTTAGGTTTCTAAAAATAGAGTAGTTTCAAATAAAATGAATGGCTATTAGAAGGAAAGAAAAAAACCACTTACACTAAGTGATGAATAAATGACCTACTTTCTATTATACCTGCCCAGCAATTTCCAGTGCCCTCCACAGTTAATACACCATATTAAACATAGAGCCTTTCATTTTAATTTTCTACCCTTGTGCAGTATTAGTTGAGCAAATAATTCTGTATAAAACATTGGATAATTAGGCATGCTTTAATTAACTGTAAGATGTGTATGCAGTGAGTATGTTGGTTTAAAGGGATTTGACAGCTACATTTCCCTACCTCAGGGCAATGCAGGGCAAGAAAAGAAGCAAGGTGGTCAACTATGCAGTCTCTGAGTCCCCAGCAGGTGGTAAGAGGACTACATCTTGAGCATTAAGTCCCCAAACCCCCAAATTGGAGGAAGCTAAAAAGACCAATTGTTCACTTGCTCTGACCTCCCCCATATCCCCACCTTCAGCAGCTAGGTCATGGTCCTGTGAGTGAGATCCAGTCACTGGATACTCCCACCTGGGTCACTGAACCTGGAGCAGTAGATGCAGAAGAGTGACAGGAGCTTCCAGTTGCCAAAACAGCTCTTGATTCTCTCACCATTTTCCAAGCCTGCTTCTCTAGCCTTTTGGGCAATTCTGTCAGACTCAGTATCCCAAATTCAGTGCATTAACAGAACTGTTTTGTTTTTTGCAATGAGGAACCCTGACTGCTACAAGAGCATTCAGCAAGACTTGAGAAAGGAATACAAAGGATTTGCTTTTTAAGGACCGACTCATGTTGGGCAAAATCTTAAGTCTTCAGATCTTACTAGTACCGACCTGCTGGGGACCCTCAATCACCCTCATTCTAAGGCAGCTGAAGCCTAACCTCAGAGAAGAAAAGGGTCAAGAAGTGTCTTCTCTGATGCATTCACTGGGCTTTATCTGGAATTACACTGATCCCAAAAGAAGCCTCCAAGGAATGCCAAGGACAAATGTCCATAGCTCTAGATCCTATCAGAAACAAAGTTCCCAGAATTCAAGAAAATGAGTACTTAGAAGGGTGGAGAAAAACCTACTTTGGTCTTAAGCAGTAGCTGGGGGTAATACAATCAACCATGTATCTGAAGCTTACTTCAGAATGAAACAAGGCTACCTGCAGCTTGAGCAATATGAAACAGCTGCTGATTGTACTGAGGTTAATTATAATGGCCAAAAAAAAAAAAAAACCCTCCCCGGATGAGCTTACTTGCCTAATGTTAAAAGCAGTGTTTATAGCTGAAAGCTATGGTGTGGCATTCTGCTTAATTATGTTGTAAAAGGGTGACTTTTATTGAGAGGGCAGAAAATAAACAGCTTAATTTCCTGACCGTTCTGGCTGTAAACCAAACATGTCAGCATGTGAATGTGATTACTCCAGCAATAGATATTAACACTGCCCTTCATACAGAAACACCAATTTGGTATTTATGAACGCCAACCTCATTACACATTTTTTTTTCTGTTTTAAAGGGCTATAGGAGTGACATTATATAAACTTTGTCTTGATTACCTATATTAAATCAACTTGCAGCAGCCAAGCCACTACTGAAAAATAGATTTTATTTATTTTTTTCATCTCTCCAAACTAGGCTGGAAGTTCCATAAGTTCCTCATGGCTAGGGACCACATCTGTTTGGTTGACCACTACAACCCTAGCTGGTTGTCCGCATATACCAGGCCTTCAGGAAATGCTTAGGGAGTAGCCAGTCCACCAGTCCATGACTTGTCTTTACTGTTGAAGCTCCATTAATTTCTTTTTTTTCTTGAGACAGGGTCTCACTTTGTCACCCAGGCTGGAGTGCAGAGATGCAAATACAGCTCAAGCAACCCTCCCGCCTCAGCCCCCGGAAGAGCTGGGACTGCAAGCTCAAGCGCCCACCATGTTCAGCTAGTTTTTATATTTTTTATTGAAATGGGGTTTTGTCAGGCTTCCCCCACTGGTCTTGAACTCCTGAGCTCAAACAGTTTGCCCGCCTCAGCGTCCCAAAGTGCTGAGATTCCAGGTGTGTGCTACCATGCCCAGCCTACATTAATTAAATTTTATTATTATTATTATTATTTTTTGAGATGGAGTCTTGCTCTGTCACCCAGGCTGGAGTGCAGTGGCATGATCTTGGCTCACTACAACCTCTGCCTCCCATGTTCAAGCAACTCTCTGCCTCAGCCTCTCGAGTAGCTGGGATTACAGGCACCCGCCACCATGCCTGGCTCATTTTTTTCATACTTTTTAGTAGAGATGGGGTTTCACCATCTTGGCCAGGCTGGTCTTGAACTCCTGACCTCGTGATCCACCCGCCTCAGCCCCCCAAAGTGCTGGGATAACAGGCGTGAGCCACCGTGCCCAGCCAATTTCTTAAGATTTTGAATATCGGAGTCTGTTAAGGCCATACTGGCCAAAAGGAACTTAAAGTTAAGCCAGAATAAACTAACACTAAACTAAATTAGGAAATCAGCGTAAAGGAGAGAAATTTCAGCAAATAGATGAGAGATAATGGGGCTGCGAGGAAATGGGGTCAGAGATACATCATGCTTCTACAATTATCATCTCCCAAGATCTCATCATCGTCTAAAACCACTGAATGACAGACTTTGAAGCCTAGACAGATGCTGAGGAGAACTGGCAGGTTTGTCACAAAGGTTTGGAGCTCTGGACTTCCTCTGTATTAAAATCTCATTTCTAGTTGTTAGGCAATTAGCTAGAAGGGAATGGGTTTTCTAGACAGACATGGGTTCAAATCCCGGCTCTGAACACAGACTTAGTTGTATAACTAAAATGAACAAGTTATTTCATCTAATTCTCTATTTCATTATCTACATTTCAGTAGTGTTGCAAACATTAAATTAGATAATAGATGTGGGGCCAGGTGAGGTGGCTCATGCCTGTAATCCTAGCACTATGGGAGGCAGAGGGAGGAGGATCACTTCAGCCCAGGGGTTTGAGGCTGCAGTGAGCTATGATCATGCCACTGCACTCCTGCCCTCCAGTCTGTGTGACAGAGTGCGACCCTGACTCTTTTAAACTTAAAATTAAAATTGGAGTTAAAGAAGATAATAGATGGGGAAATATCTCCCACAATTCCTGGGACAAATGTTCACTTATTATTAAGCAAAGACATAACAAATGAGCCACTACTTTAGGGGTGATGGTTAATATTGTCAACCTGATTGAAGGATGCAAAGTATTGTTTCTGGGTGTGTCTGTGAGGGTGTTGCTAGAAAAGATTAACATTTGAGTCAGTGGACCTGGAGAGGCAGACCCAACCTTCAATTTGGGTGGGCACCATCCAGTCAGCTGCCAGCAAGGCTAGAAAAGCAGGTGGAAGAAGGTGGAATGAGTTGCTGAGTCTTCCAGCCTTCATCTTTCTCCTGTGCTGGATGCATTCTGCTCTCAAACATCCAAAGTTCTTTGGCTTTTGGACTCTTGGATTTATACCAGTGGTTTGCCAGGGGCTCTCGGGCCTTCAGCCACAGACCTGAAGGCTACCCTGTTGGCTTCTCTACTTTTGAGGTTTTGGGACTTGGACTATTGGCTTCCCTGCTCTTCAGCTTGCAGATGGAGGGGCAGAATTATATGGTTTGGTTCTGTGTCCCCACCCAAATGTCATCCCAACATTTTGAGGGAGGGACCTGTAATCCCCACGTGTGGAGGGAGGGAGGTGATTGGATCATGGGGGCGGCTTCTCCAGGCCATTCTCATGATAGTGAGTTCTCATTAGAGCTGACGGTTTTATAAGTGTTTGACAGCTCCTCCTTCACACACTCACACTCTCTCCTGCCACCTTGTGAAGAAGATGTCTGCCTCCCCTTCCACCATGATAGTAAGTTTCCTGAGGCCTCCCCAGCCATACAGAACTGTGAGTCAATCAAACCTCCTTCGTTTATAAATTATCCAGTCTAGGGTAGTATCTTTACAGCAGTGTGAGAATACACTAATTCAGTAGGTAAGTCCTGGATTTAAAAGATGAAATTCAAGACTGCTTCTAACCTCAAAGAGCTCACTAACAATAGCCATGCCATGAGAGTCTGTGTTGCCTGCCTAAAAGCGTACTCCTGTCCCACTGTAGCACCCTGGAGTATGCACCCGGACCATCACCCAGCATCTGTCACCTGACCATGGAGAAGCCGAGAAGCAGCAGAAAAGTCCATGGGACCTGTCCTGGAGTTCTTTTGATCTAGTAAGTCCAGAACTCTCCACCTGCTGTTTATTCTCCACCACCAAGTAGTGATGTGTGGGGAAAATGCTTTGGATATTAGAGTAAACTGTTTCATGAAATCATTATGTATCTGCTTTCTTCTTTAATCCATTGCTTGGAACCCTTAGCTGCAAATTAGAATCACCTGAGGAGCTTTTAAAACATAAATTGCCCTGTCCCAGTCCAAGAATGATCAAATCAAAACCTCTAGGGAGATAGGGCCCAGGCGTCTTAGTTTTAAAAGTTTCCCAGGTGATTCTAGTAGGTAACCAGAGTTGCAAACCAGTAGCTTAATCCATGGGACCCCCATTGCCAATATTTCTATAGCACTTCAGTTTTAAAAGCACTTTCATAAAAATTAGTTCATCATGCTGGGCTCAATGGCTCACATCTGTAATCCCAGCGCTTTTGGAGGCCACATGGGCGGATCGCTTGAGACCAAGAGTGTGAAACCAGCCTGGATAACATAATGAGACACCACCCACCCACTACCTCCACTGCCCACATCTACCAAAAAAAATTAGCTGGTCGTGGTGGTGCACATCTGAGTCCCAGCTACCCAGGAGGCTGAAGCTGGAGGATCACTGAGCCAAAGAGTTTAAGGCCACAGTGGGCCATGATCAAGACACTGAACTCCAGCACAGGTGACAGAGCGATACCCCATCCATCAAACAAACACACATTATTTCATCAAATCTTAGCAACCTCTAACAAACACAGGATTATCCCAATTCAGAGGTGAGGTAACTGAGGCCTGAAAGGTTAAAGGGCTTTGCCAAGGGTCACAGAACTAGAAAGTGTCAGACCCTGGGCCTGAATCAGGACAGCTAACACAAAACGTTTTTTCCATCTCACCACTGTGCCAGCCCATTCTGCCTCCCCAACTCCTGAGCACAGCATTAGGCCCAGGCCGGGCACTGGGAAAACAGAACTGCATGGAAAATTCATTCACCCAAAGACACGAGGAGCAGGGCAGCATTGGTAAAGCCCTTGGGCACTGGAGTCTGACAGAGAGGGTTCAACTCCCAGCTCCTTGGAATGGCCATGGGTGACTTACTAAATACCTGATTCCTTGTCTGCAAGGTAGTTTCATACAGAATCTAGCTCAGGGATTGTGAGAGTAAAATGAGATCATGCAGCTAAGTGTAGCAATGCTTAATACTGCCCACGAAAGAAAATACCTTTATGCACCTAGAGCCATGGCTCTGGAGTAACATGGTCCCTATGTTTGAATCCCCACTTAGGAGAAAGAGGTGACCTGGACAAGGAACTCAGTCTCACTGAGCCTCAGTAAGTAAGTTTAATGTTATTATTTTTTTAGAAATAGGGTCTCACACTGTTACCCAGGTTGGCATGCAGTGGCATAATCATAGCTCACTGCAGCCTCAGCCTCCTGCATTCAAGTGATCCTCCCACCTCAGTCCCCTGAGTAGCTAGGATTACAGGCATGCACCACCATGCTGGGCTACTTCTGTTTTGTTGTAGAAATGGTGATATAGTTTGGATTTGTGTCCCCGCCCAAATCTCATGTTAAACTATAGTCCCCAGTGTTGGAGGAGGGGTCTCGGGGGAGGTGATTGGATCAAGAGGGGCAGATTTTCTCCTTGCTGTTCTCATGATAGTCAGTGAGTTCTCATGAGATCTGGTTGTTTAAACGTGTGTAGCACCTCCCTCTGCTCTCTCTTCCTCCTGCTCCAACCATGTAAGATGTGCCTCCTTCCTCTTCACCTTCTGCCATGATTGTAAGTTTCCTGAGGCCTCCCCTGCCATGCTTCCTGTACAGCCTGCAGAACCATGAGCTAATTAAACCTCTTTTCTTACAAATTACCCAGTTTCAGGTATTTCTTTATAGCAGTATAAGAACAGATTAATATAGACAGCATCTCACTATGTTGCTCAGGCTGGTCTTGAACTCCTGGCCTCAACAGATCCTCCCACCTTTGCTTCCCAAAGTGCTGGAATTACAGGTGTGAGCCACTGTACCTAGCCAGAATTAAATGAAGTAATATGCCCAACAGTGATAGTTATGTAAGTGATAGCCATTGACTGGCCCATAGAAAGTTCTCAACCAATGTTATCAAAACCCTTTTTTTTTTTCTTTTTTTGAGACAGCCTCACTCTGTCACCCAGGCTGGAGTGCAGTGGCATAATCTCAGCTCAGTGCAACCTCTAGCTCCCTGGTTCAAGTCATTCTCCTGCCTCGGCTTCCCGAGTAGCTGGGACTACAGGTGCCCACCACCACACCCAGCTAATTTTCATTTATTTATTTATTTAGAGATGGAGTCTCACTCTGTTGCCCAGGCTGCAGTGCAGTGCTGCAATCCCGGCTCACTGCAACCTCTGCCTCCCGGGTTCAAGCAATTCTCCTGCCTCAGCCTCTCAAGTAGCTGGGATTACAGTCATGTGCCACCACGCCCAGCTAATTTTTGTATTTTTAGTAGAGATGAAGTTTTACCATGTTGGCCAGGTTGGTCTGAAACTCCTGACCTCAAGTGATCCAACTGCCTTGGCCTCCCAAAGTGCTGAGATTACAGGCGTGAGCGACCGCGCCCGGCCTGTTGTCATATCCTTATAGTTACACTGAAACCCAGTGACCTGAGTCTCCCTGCAGGCAAATGGGCAGAATGGGTGGTTGGGAGGCATGGGGAAAGGGCATCACCTGGCTGGAGTTTCCCGTCATTGGCTGCAGCCCCCTTCCGGATGAGGTGGGTGATCTGGAGGTAGGGTCCATGCTGGATGATGATCAGGCCTAATCCTAGGCGGCCCACAGTGAGTTTGGTCTGCTGCGTTTTGCTCAAGTCATGTACAGATGTTTTGACCTTGATGCTGACTCCTCCTTCTAACCAAAAAAAATGGAACTTATTTCAGTCCTTCACCAAGACAGAAGCATGGCCATACCCACTGGGGTTCTGAAGCCAGATCCCTGAGGCAGTTATTTAATCCCTATTTCTCAGATTCATTGTTGGTCAAATGAGAATAAAAAGTGTTCACCTTGGAGAGCTGTTCTGAGAATTAAATGGGAGCATTAAAGGGCTTTTGCAGAGTCTGGCATATTGTGAGTGCTTAATCAATATTAGTTAGTATTATCTATTCACTTAACAAATATTTATTGATATAGATGGTATGCTAGGCCTTAGGTTTACCATGGTGAGCAAAAAAGATGTGTTAGGTTTTTTTGTTTTGCTTTGTTTTAACAGACAGGGTCTCACACTGTTGCCCAGGCTGGAGTGCAGTGGCATGATCACAGCTCACTGCACCCTCAATCTCCTGGGCTCAAGGGATCCTCCCACCTCAGCCTCCTGAGTAGCTGGGACTACTGGCATGCGCTACTGTACACAGCTAATTTTTATTGTTTTTGTAGAGACAGGTCTCACTATATTGGCCACGTTGGTCTAGAACTCCTAGCCTCAAGCAGTCCTCCCACCTCAGCCTCCCAAAGTGCTGGCATTACAGGTCTGAGCCACCATGCCCGGCCCACATGTGTTTCTTGTCCTCATAGATTTTACAGCCTAATGGAGGGGACAGATATCGATCAGACATGTAAATACACGTCGAATAACAAACTGTAACTCATGCTATGAAAGAAAAGGACCAGAGGGCTCTAAGAGTGAGTAACAGAGGGCCAAAGTCTCATCTGGGGATAGCGGGTCAGGCTTCCAGCAGGGTTAAAATTTGAATGAAGGCCAAAAGGACCAGTAGGAAATATTTAGGCAAAGAAGGAAGGAGCAGGAGCACATTGTGTTAAGGTCTGAGACAGGAAGGAACAGGCCCTGTCAGAGGAGGGGGAGGCAGGAGGAGTGAGGGCCAAGCAGACAGAGGCTGCTTCTTAGACCTCCTTAGGGAAAAAGCTTAGAAGTGAGTTAAGCTGGACATGATCAGATGAAATGAAATGAAAATGAAAGGGTCGTGGCACCTGTCATGGCAGCAGCAACGGAAATGAGCAGGAGATGGATCCAAAAAGCACGTGGGAGGAAAATCCAAAGGCCTTGGAGACAACAGGTAGTGGAAGGGGTTGAAATATGTTTTCTAAAGAACCAAATCTCACAATAAAAGTTTCAGGGACTAAAGGGACATTCAAAACAACAAGTTATTTTCCCAAGAGGAAGCTGCTAGGAAACTCCTTTTCGGTACACAGGAAGCTCCTGGGGAGATCTGTTTCCAGAACATTTTTCCAGCATTTCACACACAACTCCTTTCCATAAGGACAAGTGACACACAGGCTTGCCAAGTCCATGTGGCGGTGGTGTTTTCAGGGCCGCTGCTGAGGGAAAGTTTCCACCAGCTCCCTACCTCTGGCTGTGGGGAGTTGGAGGGGTTCGTGGCCCTTTTCTCTAAAGCAGACATCCCTGCCTCACCTTCCTCCAAACTACAGATGCTCTCTGTTTGGGAAAATAAAACAGCATAATATAAACAAGATACCATCTTCAGAGACCTTTCAGGGTTCTGGGAGCAACTGGGGGCAGAATATGCCCTGTCTGAGCCTCTGGTTCCTGAGCAAACAGAGAAGTCACATCTTGGGCAGGGTTCAGTGGTTCTAATCTCAGCTTGCAAATTCAATGTGCTTATAAGATCAGCTACCAGGAGCCCACTTTTAAAAATCAGCAGGGTTAAGTAAAAGAAGCCAGACTCAAAAGGCTCCTTACACACGGATGAAGGCTGTGTCTCAGAAGCTTGATCCAGACCTCTATAAGCAAATGCAGAAGTTCGGGAAGGCAACAAACACAAATACATCTTGCAGAATAAAATTTAAAGAAACTGGGTCAGGCGCGGTGGCTCATGCCTGTAATCCCCGCACTTTGGGAGGCTGAGGCCGGTGGATCACCTGAGTTCAGGAGTTTGAGACCAGCCTGGCCAACATAGTGAAACCCCAACTCTACTAAAAATACAAAAATTAGCCGTGCATGGTGGTACATGCCTGTAATCCCAGCTACAGGCCTGGGCGACAGAGTGAGCCTCCATCTCAAAAGAAAAAAAAACTTGGACAAAGTGAAGATGGATGTGAATCTTCTTCTTGGACCAAGTAAATACCCACAATCTCCTGTCTCACATGCTAGCAACATACCAGACCACTCTGCTTCATTTTGGGGAGAAAACTTCTCACACTATGGCAGCCATCCATGAGAGCTTCACAGGTTATCACCTATATGAATTCACTACTTCAAAGCGTTACAAAAGCCAGTGAAAAAACTAGTTGAGAAAGAAGAGAAGTAGCTCATCCAGCATGAAAGCACAGACGCGGCAGTGCAGGAGCTGAGTCTGTTAATTTGAGAATGAAAACCAGTAGAAGGAAAAAGCTGAAGATGGAAAAAGTATTGTACCTGCCTTAGACAAAGGCTCTTCACACAGGGCATGCTCAGGATGAACTATTAGATATGAAACCTGAGGAAGGTGCTCACTTGGGCCCAGTGGCAGGGACCCTGGAACCTGAAGGTGCTGACAAAGATGACCCTCCTGCCTTTGGGTAAGATCTTCAATGCCTCCTCACTGGAGGAGAGTGAGCTCAGAAAAGAGTGGGCTGCTGTGTTTGGGGACAGCCAGCTGGAGGAGGCAGCACTACGACCCTGGGAGAGCCAGACCCCAAGCTCCAGACTCAAATATGCAAGACTTATAGGTCTTGCTACAGGGCTGGTCAGAGAGCAATGTCAACCTTCCCAAGGACAAGCAGTCCAAATGACAACAGCCCTGCAGTGAGAAAGCCTAATGCTGCCTAGGACCCGACTGCCTGGTTCAGCCTCTTCACCAACCTCGAGTCATTATCAAATCCTGATGCTGTTTAGAAAAAGCCATAAAGAACAAGAATTGCTCAATGCAGGAGTCTACAGCCCTCAGAAAGCCCACCTGGGCACTAGCAGAAGTATAAAATGATTAGAGCCTGGGCAACATAGTGAGACCTCATCCCTACTATTTAGGCTGGGCATGGTGGCTCACACCTGTAATCCAAGCTCTTTGGGAGGCCAAGGATAGGTGGATCACTTGAGGTCAGGAGTTCGGGACCAGCCTGGCCAGCATGGCAAAACACTGTTGCTACTGAAAATAACAAAAATCAGCCAGGTGTAGTGACTCATGCCTGTAATCTCAGCTACTCAGGAGGCTGAGGCACAAGAATGGCTTGAATGCATGAGGCGGGGGTTGCAGTAAGCTAAGATCATACCACCACACTGCAGCCTGGGCCACAGAGCAAGACTCTGTCTCAAAAAAAAAAAAAAAATTAGTTGTGTGTGGTGGTGCATGCCTGCAGTCCCAGTTATGGGAGGCTGATGCAGGAGGACTGCTTGAGCCCAAGAGTTGGAGGCTGCAGTGAGCCAGGAGCATGCCACTGCACTCCAACCTGAGTGAAAGAAAAAGACCCTGTCTCTAAAAATAAAATATTTTAAATAAAATGTTTTAAGATTTATGTGCCATTTTAATAAAAATGAAAGGGCCAAAGTCCCTATTTGTACTGGTATAATTTTTTAAAGGCACCTTACTATATGATTTCATTTTTATGACATTCTCCATGGAAAGGCAAAAAAAACCCTGTAAAAAACAGATGGGGGTGTGAGGAGCTGCGGTGGGGTGGGGTTGGCTACAATTGGGCATCTCAAAGTAATTTTAGGGAGTGGTAGAACTGTTCCCTATCTTGATGGAGGGGATGGTTCAACGTGGGTATAGGCTTGTCAAAACTCATGCCACTGTACTTTTAAAAGGGGGAATCTTACCGTATGGAAATATACCTTGATAAAAATAACAGTGGCCCAAGGCGGGAGGATCACTTGGGGTCAAAAGTTCGAGAGCAGCCTGGCCAACATAGCAAAACCCCATCTCTACTAAAAATACAAAAATTAGCTGGGCATAGTGGTAGGCACCTGTAATCCCAGCTACTTGCGAGGCTGAGGCAGAGGAATCCCTTGAGCCTGGGAGGCAGAGGTTGCAGGGAGCCGAGATCGTGCCACCGCACTCCAGCCTGGGCGACAAAGCGAGACGCCTTCTCAAAAATAATAATAATAACGATGGCGACAGGTTATCTCCCAGACCAAGAGTGTGTCGTTGCCATTTTACAGAGGAGGAAAAATGAGGAAGGCTTGGTCCCCAGGGCTTCACCCGCTCCCTTCTCCCCAGTTACCTTTTTTGATTTTATGGGAGGCCTTCTGCATGGCCCCGGGAGGGCGGGTGGCTCGGGAGGGCCTCCCGGAGCAGAGGCTGGAGTCAGTCCCACTCCCAACAGTTTCGAACCTCGGCCTTGGGCACCGCCTTCGGAATGGCCGCCAGGGGGCGCTGCGCCGCCGTTGTCCAGAAGTTGGGTGGCAGTGAGGTCTTGCAAGGCTTCCCGTGGACCCTGCGTGGCTTGAGTATTGCACGCCAGTATACTGTGTGGAAACTTCTGCAGAGGCTAGCACCGTGCCTGACCCACGATGGGTTCTTCATTCCTTCTTTTCTTTCTCTTCTTTTCTTTTGTTAAGAGACGGGGGCTGAGTCTCACTATGTTGCTCAGGCTGGTCTCAAACTCCTGGGCTCAAGTGATCTGCATGCCTCAGCCTCCCAAAGTGCTGGGATTACAGGCATGAGCCACCATGCTTGGCATCTTCATTCTTTTTGTGTGTGTGTGTGTGTGAGTCTTGCTTTGTTACCCAGGCTGGAGTGCAGTGGCACCATCTTGGCTCACTGCAACTTTTACCTCCCGAGTTCAGGCAGTTCTCTGCTTCAGCTCCCCTAGTAACTGGAATTACAGGCGCCATTTTTTTTTTTTTTTTTTTTTTGGTATTTTTAGTAGAAATGAGGTTTCACCATCTTTGCCTGACTGGCCTTGATCTGACCTCGTGATCCACCTGCCTCGACCTCCCAAAGTGCTGGGATTACAGACATGAGCCACTGTGCCTGGCCTCTTCATTCATTCTTGGTGAACCTAAGAAACAGGGAGGGGGAGAAGGCACAGAGGAGGGTGTCTCAAAGATATGAGGTGGTCTGCAGAGGAAGATCACAGCCAGAAGATCACAGGAGATCACAGAATACCTAGAAGATCAGAGAATCCCTGCTGTGCTCCTAATAATGGTATTTTTTAAAAATTGTTACATCAGTAGCTCCAGTGCTTTGGAACTGCACTTTTTTTCATGGATGTTTTGAATAAGAAAAGGCCCCAGGGTGGCCTAAAAAAAATGAGTCACTATTAGGAGAGGCACTATTAATGCTTCCTTCTTTTTTCCAAGATAATTCTTCCTCCCACACACATTCACTCATACAACAAGTATTTACAGGGAGCTGCTCTGTTGTTTAATGACACAACAGTAGGCAAAACAAAGACAGAAACACAGGCTCTAACCTCTTGAAACCTGTACTTAAAAAACAGATGAAGTGGACAATTTTAGGAAAATATAAATTATCAAAAATAAATTCTAGGCCAGGTGTGGTGGCTCACACCTGTAATCCCAGGTACTCAGGAGACTGAGGCAGGAGGATCACTTGAGCCTAGGAGTTTGAGATCAGCCTGGGCAACATAGCAAGACCCTGCCTCTGTAAAAAATTTAAAAATTAGCTGGGCGTGGTGGTGTGCATCTGTAGTCCTAGCTACTCAGGAGGCTGAGGTGGGAGGATCATTTGAGCCCAGGATTCGAGGCTGCAGTGAGCTATGATGAAGCCACCACCCTCCAGCCTGAGTGACAGAGCAAGATCCTGTCTCAAAAAATAAAAATGATTAAGTAAATTAATACATTCTAGAAGAAAGAGAAACTTTAATGGGTAGGTCCTGGTGTTATCCTTGGTCTGATGAAACAGAGGCTAAGCACCTTGCTCCATCCCTTCAACAAAGAGTCATTAAGCACCTATTAGGTGTCAGGCACCGAGCAAAGATTTCCATGGTAAATCTGGTTTCGTCCCAGCTTATTCTGTTGTTTCTGTGGCTCTACACAGACAATAAGCCAGGGCAGATTCTTTTTATTTTTTGTTTGTTTGTTTTTTTGAGATGGGGTCTCATTCTGTATTCTGTCACCCAGGCTGGAGTACAGTGATGAAATCTTGGCTCACTGCAACCTCCACCTCCCAGGCTCAAGTGAGCCTTCCACCTCAGCCTCCTGACTAGCTGGGACCAGAAACCTGTGTCACCATGCCTGGCTCATTTTTGTAATTTTAGTAGAGACGGGGTCTCACCACGTTGGCCAGGCTGGTCTCAAACTCGTGAGCTCAGGTGATCCACCTGCCTTGGCCTCCCAAAGTGCTGGGATTACAGGCATGAGTGCCAGGGCAGATATCTCATTAGATAAATCTTGTGTTGCAGAGACTGGTACAAAGGGCTATTCTCCACCTCAAGTCTCCTGCAGGTGGCTTCTTGTGACGGGTCACCTTTCCTCTTCCAAACAGTCTGGTGGGGGTCTATATAGATACCAACTTAATTCTATCATAAAATACATCATTTTCCTCCATCTTCCTACCATCAGGGTAAGGGTGAGAGTTTGTGGGAACTGAGCCCATCAGCATATATGGTTCTGTGACAGGAGCACACTGGGGCCTGGCCTCCCCTTAGTCTTCCCTCCATCTCAGGCTGAAAACTGTCTTTAGAGCAGATGCCAAGGTCATGCTGATTGGTGGAACTGCAGGATACAAACTGTCATGGATGCTGTGCTGTGCTGTGCTGTGCTGCCAAGATCTTCCTTCAGGGCTGAAGGACTTACACCTCCCACCCTCACTATTGCTACTGGCTGAAAAGAGCCCCTTGCCCAAGATCTCACCTTCCCAAATCAATTAGCATATGGTGACTGCTCAATACAGGGCCATCCCAGGTTCAGAGCTTACCCTGCAGTCCACTGAGGCCCTGTTGTGGCTGCACTGCAGCCTGACTTTTCCCGCTTTTTTTTTTCTTTTGAGACAGAGTCTTGCTCTGTTGCCCAGGCAGGAGTGCAGTGGCATGATCTCATCTCACAGCAACCTCCAACTCCTGAGTTCAAGCGATTCTCCTGCCTCAGCCTGATGAGTAGCTGGGATTACAGGTGCCCACCACCATGCCTGGCTAATTTTTATATTTTTAGTAGAGACAGGGGTTTCACCATATTGACCAAGCTGGTCTTGAACTCCTGACCTTAGGTTATCTGCCCACCTCAGCCTCCAAAAGTGCTGGGATTACAGGTGTGAGCCACCATGACTGGCCCCTGCTTCATTCCTTCTTTCCAAGAGTAGATGCTAGGATGGATCACCTAATACCCAGGTAATAATGAGGAGCCCATCCCTGGTACAGAAGGAGCATAGCTAACCACTGGCAGGGGAAACTCTAAGATGGCTAAGTTTTTTTACAAGCAGTAAATGGGATGGGGTATCAGGGGGAGGAAGCAGATAAGAGTATTCCATCACCAGGAAGGAATCAGGTTGAGACTTCACATAGGGGCAGGAGGAACATTGGGCACCCAGTGATCTATTTAGGTGTCTCTTAGTACTCCTTTACCCTATTTGGACAGTAAGTGGACAAATACAGCAACCACTGCCTGAGAAGTGCACAGCAACTAGGTGCTCAAACTCTTAGAGATGGAGGTCTAGGCCACCCCACCACATAAGCCATCTACATCATCTGAGGTGCTGGCAGTGGGGGAGAGGAATCTAGGATGGATAGAAGAGAGGACTGAAGGGTATGTTAAGTATGCCTCTAGATGATCTGTAGTGGCAGCAGGAGCTGTGGTTTGTCCCACTAACCTTTCTCTATGCGTTTCCCACAGGAAAAGATGCCCCAGGGTCCTGAAGGGCTGCTGTCCAAACTTAAGCAGCAAATGAGAGGCACAGCACCATGGAGCACTTTTGCAAATGCTGCACTACACTGCCTCGGTCAGGACCGAAGGACTATTCCCCGGCTACTAGGAGGGTGGTAGGTTGACAATCTCAGCTGTCAGCCCTCTTGAGGAATTGTCTTTGTCTAAAGTGAGCTGCCCTCCAAGCTAATGCTCCATGGCAGGTCAGTGCAGGGATGAAAAAGCTTGGCCCCTCTACTCCAACTCAGGCCAACTCAGAGCAGCTATCCCAGCTTCAGAGCTTCCGTTGGGGTCTGCCAAAGCCTCCTGTGACAGCAGCACAGACTGACTTCTCCCTCTTCCCACCCTGCTTCCTTTTCCCTCAGAGGACTTGATCTTCAAAGGCTCTCTAATAAACTTCCTGCACACTAATCAATAATCTCATTTCTGAGTCAGCTCAAAGGGAACCAATCCATGAAACAAATTGAGATTTGAACCCCGGCACAAGCTGCTAACACTGGATTTAGTTTTTTGTGTCTTCTCTAACCCCCAAAACCCCAGGTACACATGTGTGGTGCATCCACCATGCTCTTGGCCCACATGGTAAACTTAACCCCTAGGGCGGCAGTGTGTTCTTTATTGTCAGGCTGAAGATACTCCTTAAAGAGAAGAGTGATCACACAGTCCCTTCCACAGCTTTCCCCGCGGTCCCAGCTGGATTCAGCCTCTTCTGGCCAAGGCCTACCATCCATCACAATAAAGCATGCCATTTTCACAGCCCTTTAACAGCTGCAGAATGGCTATTTATGACTTCAGGCTGCCAGCACAGCTCCCTCCTGGAAGCCTTCTATGTTCTTCTGGGTCCCCAAGGCTTTCTGCCATAAGGAGCCTCGTGGCTCATTTCTGAAGTCCCAGCTGCTCCGCTTAGGGGTGGGTGAAAGGATGGGATGCTTCTGTCACTGAGTCCAGGAGTCTTGTTAGGCCAGCTGGGGGAAAAAGGCCCAGAGAGGTGACATAGCTTTCCCAAGGTCAAATCAGTAGCAGGGCAGGAACTAGAACATAGTTCTGTATTCTCTTTGCTTTACTACATCACCTCTCCCAAACCCTTAGGGTTTGCCTGTACCAAAATCTAGACAGAGATACAGGGCAGAAGGGAACTGATCTGTCCTACAGATCTCAGAGACTGGCGACTTGGAAACACCAGCCAGGCACAGTGTTGTGGGCCTGTAGTCCCAGCTGCTTGGGAGGCTGAGGTGGGAGGATCACTTAAGGCCAGGAGTTCAAGTCCAGCCTGGGCAATATAGTGAGACTGTATCTCTAACTAAAAAAAAAGAGAGAGAGAGAGATACAGGGCTAAAAAAAACAAGGATTAATGGGAAGTCTGTAAACAGTTTGGCTTCTGCCAACCCCACCTCCCATTCTGGATGGTAGGAAGGAATGGAATAGGTGACTATTCTCTGTACTGATGTGCAGCCATTAATATAAAAATGTTTTAGATTCTTTTAACTCAATACTGGTTGGTCTTGTGCTTTAATCTTAGACCCAGGACCAACTGTAGAGGGTAAAATGAAGATTTTTTACTATTTATGTATTTATTAGAGACAGGGGTCTCACTGTATTGTCCAGGCTGGTCTTGAACTCCTGGACTCAAGCGATCCTCCCACCTCAGCTTCCCAATTAGCTGGGATTCTAGGTGCAAGCCACCATGCTTGGCTACATGTATTTAAACACATGCACCCAATCATCATTCTATTCAGCTGGAGTTAGAATGGGTGCAAACTGTTCTAACATTCAGCTCTGGGATTCTTTTAAGCTGGCCAGTAGAGAACATTAGTGGATATTATCTGAGAATTTAGTCCTGTATAGTTACAGTTTTTTCTATCACTGGGCAATAGAAAAGCCCAACAAGAAGCCAAGAATATGACTCAATTAAACTTCTCCAGTACTTACAAAAAGAAGAAAAGAAAAAAGAAACTGAAGACTATTGCAGTAATGTCATATGGCATTATATCTGGATTCTTGGACTATATCAATTATCTTGTGTCAATTTCTTTGGCAGTGGAAAAATAAATTATATAATAACAACAACAAAAAATTCCTTTTCCCCAAGAGACCAATGTTTGGACAGAAGTCTATATAGCCCAGCAATCAAACCCTCCTTTCTCCAAGCTATGTAGTTACACTAATACTCTGTGCACATTTCTGCAAGGCTGTTGGATTTGGTGGAATTTGAAACCTCCTGAATTTTGTGGACATGTAAGCATTCCAAAAATAGAGACAGATGTCACTCTTCTAGGTCTTTCTAGAGATGACCTATGTGGCATTTAAGGAGAAAATGAGTGTTGCACTCCATTTGCTGCACGAAGTACTATTAGGGAGAGCTGGATCAAACGTCAGGGTTAGTGGTGATTCGGCCCATGAGCTGTGGCAGAAAACAAAACCTCCCCACCATCGAATAATTTGCTGACAGATTACGCAAATGCCTTATTTTTTTTTCCTGTTTATTCATCCAACTTAAGACGCTCCACACACAACTCAGTAAACGGGATCATAACACCTGGTTGCTCAGGTCAAAAACTTAAAAGTTATTCTTGAGTTCTCTTTCTTTCAACTCCTTCCCATTATCCCTCTATGTACAAAACATCCAAATCTGTCCATTCCTCTCCATCTTCACTATTCTCACCCTAGCCAAAGCCACACTTCTCTCTCGTGGACTACTTGGCCTCTTAACTGGCGTCCCTGTTGTCATCTTCGTCTCTCCCCCATGCAAGCTACACTATGGATCTTCACAGATTAAATAAGATCATGGGACTTTCCTGCAAACACCTCCATTACCTTCTCATTGCACTCAGAACAAAATCCAAGACCCCGAAAGCCCTACACCTGGCCTCTGCCCACCTCTTTTACTCTCCCACCACACAGGCCGTTTTGCAATTCCTTGGACCCGCCGATCTCTTTCTGCCCGCCCCCCCCCACCCCTAATGATTTTTGTGCTAGCTGTTCCCTCTGTCTGGTGTTGCGCCAGGTCTTCAAAGTGCAGGTGTTTTATGATCTTGATGGTCTCAGCGGAAATGCATCCTTTCCCTGTCGCAGGTATCGCCCCGACTCCCATCACATTGACCTCCACTGAATTCAGGGATCGGCACCTGAAATTATCTTTATTTTACAGATAGGTTCTTAATGTGTTTCTGTCTCTTCCCACTGGAACGTGAGCTCCCCCAGAGCGGGAGCCTTGCCTCTGTCCACCCCAGTACCTCTGCACCTACAGCGCCTGACGCAGAGGGGGTGTCGAGAGCTAAATGGGGCAATCCTGGGAGCTGACAGCCGCGGAACGGGCAATGAGAATACAAGGTGACAGGGACCGCGCGGGGCCCGGAGTCACTCGGCGGGAGTCGGCACCACCCTCCTGCTGGAAGACGAGCAGCTCCCCACTCCCATTCCGGTTTCGCTTTTGAGGGGCTCAGGAGGGGGAGTAGCCTGTGCCCAAACAGTCATCAAGAACGACAACAATCATATTGTTAGTGGGCAGAAAGGCAAAGAGGTGGCGTGGCTTGCCGGAAGAGACCGGGCAGGGACCGGAGCCCGGCCGGTCGGGTCCGGGCCCAGAGCGTGGAGGCGGGCGGTGCAGGGAGGGGCCCGGGACGGCCGGGAGGGCCCGGGCGGCGCGGCGGACTGCCGAGCCAGGAGGACGGAGCCGGGCCGCGGCGGCCAGGGAGCCGGGACCGGCCTCGCCAGCGCCGAGGCTTCGCTTCCGGGTGAGGGGCGGGCGGGCCGAGCAGTTCCGGGGCGGGCGGCGGTTCCGTCTGTGAGGGCCGCGCCGCGGCTGCTGGTCCCGGGCGCGCGGAGGGCGCGAGCGGCGCGCGGAGGCTGAGGGGGCGCGAGGCAGCGGCGCGGGGACTCCGGGCCCCGGCGGCGGCCCATGGGGCGGGAGGCGTGAGGCCGCTGCCTGTCCGGGGCTCGGGGGGTGGGGGGAGCGGGGCGGGGAGATGGATAAACTGACCATCATCTCAGGATGTCTCTTTCTGGCCGCCGATATCTTCGCCATCGCCAGCATCGCCAACCCGGACTGGATCAACACCGGGGAGTCCGCGGGTGAGCGGCGGGCGCGCGGGGCCGGGCGGGGGATTGGCTGAGGGCGACACGAGGGAGGGGAGACCCGGGCTGAGGAGAAGACGGGGCGGAGGGTCCCGGGCCAGGGGCTCGCCTGAGGAGACCGGGGGCGGAGGAGAGACCCGGGCCGCTGAGGAAGGGGACGGAGAAGAGGACGGGAAAAGTGGCGGAGGAGACCTGGGCTGGGCTGGAGGGTCCGGGACCGGGGAGGAGGGGAGCAGCCCTCCGATGTGAGGGATCGCAGAGGAACGAGCTTCGTTCTGGATTAAAAAAAGAAAAGTCAAGGTGGGAGACGGGAGGAAGCTGCGGCGCCTGCTAGGGAATTAGAAACCAGGCGGAGAGGCTGGGGCTGGAAGTGAGGCAGCCTGCAGGGCAGTGCGGGAGCCACTAGAGAGCTGGTGGGCAAGGGGAGGCCGAGAGGGGTCAGGTCCGACCCCAGACCCTCCACCGCTAGAGGAAGCTGCGGCCGGGGGCGAGGTGCCCGGGCTGCGGGCGCTGACCCCGCCAAGGAGGGTGAATGGTGGGTGCTGGGAGAGCTGGTGGGGCTGGTGGGAGTCGGGGGGCGGGGCGCCTGAATGGAGCCCCCCTTCCCCTCCCTCCCCCGCCCTTCTCCTGCCCGCTTGGCAGTGTTTGAGACGCTCGTGGCTTCGGATTTTCCCTTTGAAGTATGTATGTGGTTATAATTTTGCTTTATTTTAGGCCCGGGAGCTATAATACTACTAATAATAAACCTCATTTTATGGAGCGTCTTTCATTCCAGCGCATCACAAAAAACGCTGGAGAGATCTTAATAGTAGTTACAAAATTAAATAACACATTAGAGTTGCAGGCAGCCCGGCAGCGGTAGCAGTGCTTGCTGTAAACGCCACGGAGCTGTGGGCGGGAGAGGCAAGGTGGTGCCCTCGGGAAAGAGGCGGGCATCTTTCTGAAGGATACCCCAGCTGAATGCGCTTCGGAGACTTTTCTCAGCTTGGGCCACTTATTTCCCTGCTACCTCTCCTCCTTCCCCGAGTCCCCAGCCTTTCTTTCTCCCCCTCTCCCAGACCTGTGAGACCAAACCTTAATTAATGTAAACAGCTGTCAGGAGAGCTGCTCCGATTTAAGGTATGGTCTTGTTTTTTAACTGCTTGTTCAGTGCAGGTGAAGGAACTGTTGGGGGGTTGGGAATGTCAGGCTCCCTCTGTGGATAATTTCTTATAAAAATGCATCACTGTGCTGTCAAAACTTCTTAAGTATTACTTATGGTTCTGTATTTATCCTGCAGTATTTTTAGCTCTTAAAAAAAAGTGGTAGCTGGGACATTTGTTGCTTCCTCCTCCCTCCCTTCTCTCCCCCAATCTAGACCTAGTAACACAAAATCATGCTGTCAGATTCACTGGTTATTAAAATAACACTCTAAAAATTCTGCTACTTTTCTTGCCTATAGAGTTTTAGCAGAGCTCTTAATTGTAAGACATATGAAGAAAGGATCAGGAAGGTTTCGAATTTGGTGGTACTGTGGGCTTCGTTTATGAAAATATTGTTGCTACCAGACAACACGGTTACATGTGTGACATCTAGTTCGTGACCTGTTGATGTTTTTATCCTACTTATATGTGTATTGACTCCTTTTATGAGACTTTCGGGCTTTACATACTTAGGGAAAAAGGGTTTTCAGTGCTCTAGCAGAAACACCTTTTTACAAAGAAGTTTTAGATAGAATCCCAATAGATAAAATAGACCAAATGTCCATGAGAAAGATATAGTTGAAAGAGAAGAATTGTTACACGTAAAAGAGAAGAAAGATAAGTAATAGCGTAACATTCCTTAAGATGGAAAAGGGCATAGCCAGGTGCAGTGGCTCACGCTTGTAATCCCAGCACTTTGGGAGGCCAAGGTGTATGGGTCACCTGAGGGCAGGAGTTTGAGACCAGCCTGGCCAACATGGTGAGACCCTAAAATACAAATATATGAAAAATACAAAAAATTAGCCAGGCCCGGTGGTGCATGCCTGTCATCCCAGGTACTCGGGAGGCTGAGGCAAGAGAATAGCTTGAACCTGGGAGGCAGAGGTTGCAGTGAGCTGAGATTGCACCACTGCACTTCAGCCACTGCACTCCTGCCTGGGCGACAGAATGGCACTGAGTCTTAAAAAAAAATAAAAAGAAAAGGGCAAACTCCTCTTCTATTCAGAAGAAAGCAAGGATAGGATGAGTATAACTCTTTCAAATTTGGAGGCAAAATGGGCTGTGAGTTGCCACGGAGATGGGAGGGATGGATGTCCAAGGTTTGAGGAAATAGAAACTGTTTGAAAAAAAGTAATTGCAGAGAAAGCTTGCCAATGGTGATAAGTAGGATCGTCTAGCAGCCTTGATGCCTCATGGAAGTTGATGGTCATGGACATATAGTGTGATAACCTATCTGCTCTCTTAACCTTCTCTACTAGTGCTCAGTTACTTTGGTATTGAGGTAGGTGAATTTTCCAAGTGTTCTTGGAAATAAGGAAACATCAAGAATAATGTGAAAGCCAGTAGAAGGCTTCATTCAAGGTTGGGGTTTGCCAGATACGCAATGAAATGACAGCAGCCAAGGTATTTAGGATAGTGGCCAAAGTACTGTAATGATGGCTTGTGAAGTATCAGCTGGATAAAGAGTGAAAATGGATAAAAACTAATGGATTGGTCAGTCGAATAGCAGATGGTACATGGCCAGTGGAACAGTGGACTCAATAAACTTGAAGACCAGTCAGAGTGGAAGTGATCGATCCAGCAAAGTGGAATAGCAGGGGATCGTAGGCACAAGGACCAGAGTGTAACAGTAAAAATGTGGAGCTGATGTGGGATGGGGGAAGTGATTTTTTTTCCTAAAAGTTTCCCCTGCCATCTCAGGATACCATTCCATTAAATATTATAGCTAGAAAGAGGAATAAGAGATAGTAGGAACATAGGAATATTTTAAAATTCTTATCTAGCATGTATTTCTTGCCTTATGTATAGCAGGCGGTAAACCCCCCAAAACATAAAATGAATGGGACAATATGTTCCTTTGTTCACCGTTGTGCTTGAGCTTGTATGCTGTACAGTCTCACCTGAGCAGGCAGATGTAGTCTTGAGTTAAAAAAAAAAAAAGTGCAGAGTTACACCTTCCAAACCGATGAAATATTTACAAGAAGTTCAAGTAAGATCTCAGTGGTGACAGGTCTAGCTTTATTTCAAGGGCTGCACAGAAGCAACTTAACCTGGCAACAAAAAGTTAGCGTGTGGGTTCCCTTTGATAAATTATATTCAGTCTATAAAGTTTTGATTGTATTGTTTTCATTGCTGTTTTTAAACAGAGTAAAAGGTATTTTAGAAGTAGAACTTTTGGAGCTGAAAGAGTCTGCAGAATATAGCTTGAAAACCACTGCAGTGAACTACTTAGGGAAAGTTTCAGAATTCAAGACTAGACTTCATTACTTCATAGCTCTATGGCTTTAGGGCAGGTTCTTTAACCTCTCTCTGTCTCCATTTTCTCCTTTGTAAAGTAGGAATAATAAAAGTACCCATCTCATTGGAATATTGTGATAATAACTGAGTTAATCCATGGAAAACATTTAGAACAGTACCTGACACACAGTAAATGCTCAACAAAAATTACATATTGTTATATTGCTGTTCTAGTTTATAAGAACAGGTGTCAGAATCCCAGTTTCGAAAAGAAAGCCCAGAACTGTGAGAAATGACATGTTTTTTTCTATTAGATATTCTAGGAAATAAGGAAACATTAAGAATAATACAGCCAGGCTTAGCACAAGTTAAATGTACGTCCCTCTTGGCTTTGGACTTTCTCTGCCGCTTCCATGCTGTTCTTTCTCTTCCGGACTCTCCTCTCCATACTCCCATCTCTGTCCTCAGCTTCTACTTGAACTACCATAGAAGGAAATTTTTTTAAAAAAAGTAATTTCCTAAAATCCCTATTGATAAACTATGTTGCTATAAGATCATGGACTATACTTTGGACAGCATAGTTTTTCATGTTTTTATTGTCCTGGTCTAGATACAGAGAAAGTACATTCCTTTTATTTTCACCTGTGTATTTAACATTTCATCTACCTGTTCTAATGGCTTGTGGATTGTGCACAAACTTTTGAAGATATGAAGAGATCATATCATATGGATTGGGAAAGAATGTGAGGGAAGGCACGCTAATAAGGACTCTTTCTGTTAGTGTAACCAGAAATAGTAAATGGTAGATGAATACAGTGGCAAAATTATGTAATTCTCTATGCTAGGGTCAAATTTCTGCTGGTTGCTGGAACTCAACATCAATAGCAGTATCTTTGATTTTACATAATGCTTCATAGTTTTTGAAGCACTTTGAGATCTATTACTTGATCTGATTCCTTAGGATGTTTATATTTGGCCAATGTAAAATAGTCATTTTCACATTTTTCCGCACACAGTAGTGCTTTGCATGTGAGATTTGAGTTTCAGGGCTGCAAAGATTTCATTCAAGAAAATTCCTCATTGAAGTATTACCTATATGTTATTTATGCACACCTTTTACTTAAATGAAATTAAAATTCTTCAGTGGCGGGAGTTTTCCCCAGATTACAAAAGAGAGAAAGGAGGAGACTTGGGTTTCAGTCTTAAAGTGATCATCTTTGCTTTGTATAAGCTTCTTAATTTCACTGTCACTCTCTTCTCACCCTTGAAGAGACTTTTTTGAGGGGGGAGGAATTTAATGTTAGTTAATTTTAACAAGATAAACAGTTAAGCTGTTTCTCTGATAAATATAAATGGCCTACAGATCCCTTTAGTGTGGGTGGCATTATCTCTTCACAGTGAGGATTTCAGTGACCATAATCCTCATCATCCTTAATGGATTTGCCTTGTGTTCTTTATGAAGATTTCCAGATGTTCCCCAAAAGTCTCTTTCAAATATCTGAAAGGAACTTCTTCCTTATGTCTTGTCAAAATTTCCCTAAAGTGGTTATCATGTTCACGTATAGTTTGTCATGACTAAGTTAAGGTTAGTGTATTCATTTCTGAAGATATTTTCATTCTTACTGTTTTTTAAATTGTCTAGATGGGATGTTACTGTTTAGAGGGGGGTCTCTAAAGCTGACATCCTCTTTCCTGCTTGTATTCTGAACTGGTTGAGGGGCAAAAAAGGAATAAAGTACTTAGGGGCTAAAATATTATTTTATTATTAGGAAAGCGGATATTGGAGAATGTCACTTATATTTGGGGCTTACTCCTTGACCTCAAAATTGAGCAGACTTAACTATCCAGTCCCAGATAGAACTGGGGGACCTGCCCCTATAACACTTTAGCATGACAGAGGAGAGATGAGTCCTTCCAAAAGGCAAAATGTTGATTCACATATGCCCAGTATTTTCTCCTAAACTAACAGTCAGATGAAGTCACTTCTCATGACCTGACAAGGATTGCATGAGGAGACACAAATGAGCTAACAGTATTATGCTAACAGGATTCTGTCCTCTCCTCCTGCTCTCCATTGCTCATGGATAGTAAAATCGGGAATAAGGAGAAAGCCTTACCTGTTTAAAACCCAATATATGTCTGGCATTTTGCGAGAGAGAGTTTTCTTTTTCCTCAAGTCTAAAGATTGGCAAGTGTTAAGGGAAGTAAAAGACTTAGTGAGGGGTGTCATTTCCTATTCTGCTGGCTCCTACCTACTTCATAGAAAATCCTGGTAAACCTCAGATAAGAAAATCTTGGTAAACCTCCCTTATCTGAGGTGTGTTACATCTGTAACATAAGGGTTGTTACATCTGTCTCATAAGGGTGTGTTACATCTGTGACATATCCCTTATCTGAGGTCACATCCCTTATCTGAGGTGTGTTACATCTGTAACATAAGGGTTGTTAAATCTGTCTCATAAGGGTGTGTTACATCTGTCTCATAAGGGTTCAAGATCTGCAGGTAGATCCTGGCCTATACATTTGAGATCCTCAGTTTAAAACATTAAAAGTAACAGGTTGTTCAAGCAGGCCTGTTCATTAAGTAATAGAACACTATTAAATACTAGTCCTTTCCCTGGAACTGTGACAGCTCCAGTGATCACAAAGGTACTTTGATATGGAAGAACTCTAACATCAGTTGTTAAACAAACCTATCTTGAACTTCTTTTTGATAATCACTTTGGGCATTACTTACAGAGAAGGACAGGATTTGGTTACCTAAAAGGGCAAAAGTTTTGAGATTGTGTTCTCCTTGAATTTAAAAAACATTAATAAAATTTCTTCCTTGGCCTTTTGAGCCTTTTTCCAGTAAATTTCTTTTTTAAACAGCTTTATTGAGATGTAATTCACATAATCATAAAATTCATCCATTTAAAGTATACAAATCAGTGACTTTTAGTATCTTCACAGAGTTGTGTGCTACCATCACCATAGTCCATCTTAAAACACTTTCATTACTCCAAGATCAGGCTGAGAGGTGTCTCTTAGCCTCCTAGGCAACCCCTACTATGCTTTCTGTCTGTTGATTTGACCATTCTACACATTTCCAATCATAGAATCTATGAGATCCTTTGTGACTGGCTTCTTAAACTTAGTACAATGTTTTCAAAGTTCATCCATGTTATGGTATTTTTTTTTTCTTTAAGAGACAGGCTTGCTATGTTGCCCAGGCTGGATTCAAACTCCTGGGCTCAAGCAGTCCTCCAGCCTCAGCCTCCCAAGTAGCTGGGACTATAGATGTGGGCTGCCACACCTGGCTATGTATTTCTTTTTATTGCCAAGTATTCCATTATATGAATAGACCACATTTATTTAGCCATTCTTCAGTTGGTGGACATTCGAACCACTCAGTTTTTTACTTCCAAGCATAAAAGTCTATGAAGATAAAGTGATTAAAAGATGTTTTTATGATGAGTTCGTGTCCTTTGTAGGGAAATGGATGAATCTGGAAACCATCATTCTCAGCAAACTGACACAAGAATAGAAAATCAAACACCACATGTTCTTACTTATAGGCAGGTATTGAACAATGAGAACACATGGACACAGGGAGGGGAGCATCACACACTGGGGTCTGTTGAGGGGCAAGGGTGGGACAGCGGGGGGGTGGGGAGGTCTGAGAGGGATAACATGGGAGAAATGCCAGATGTAGGTGACAGGGTAATGGAAGCAGCAAACCACATTGCCTTGTGTGTACCTGTGCAACAACCCTGCATGATCTGTACATGTACCCCACAACCTAAAGTACAATTAAAAAAAAAAAGATGTTTTTAAAATTTATTTTTTTACAAAGTGATATTATCAGTATAATTTATTTCAGCATATCAAGTAATTATCAATAAAAATTCAAAAACCAGTCTTTTTACAATACTCACAGGACATGCTTAAAGCTTGAAATCATTTATGATATTGTGAATTCCCAGTGTAGAACAGATTTTCCAATAGGAGATTAGATCTCCTGAATAAAGCATTAATATTTCCTTTACAACCTTAGTTCCAAACATCTCTTTTACTGTTACCAACAGAGATGGAACCACTTCGGAATCGAGAGTATATATAAGCCTAAATGTTTTTGGAGAAGGGGAATTTAGGATCAAGAAGATGAACAGAAGGCATGCCTAAATGGAAATCACTAAAAGAAGGAAATTCAGAAGAAAAAAAAATTAAAGACTGCTGATGCATTTGTTAGATTGGCCATACTTGTTGCTTCCTTCCTTATTTGGCTTCCAGAACCCCTTTCAAATTTTGCATAGTAATAGCTACATCCATTAGTTCTCCACTGTTCGCTTCGTGTGACCAACAACATCATTGTTTAATCCCTTTCCTGATAAATAGTGAGTGTGTATTTCAGTTGCAGTATAGTAAAATGGTTCTGTAGGATTTGGAGTCAGGCATATCTCAATTTGATTCTTGGATTCTCTTTTTATTAGCTTTATGATTTGGGGCATGTAATTTGATTTTTCAGCTATAAAATGGAGATCATATATTTACCTCAAAAGATAGTTGTGAGGAAATAAAATGTGGCATATGAGAGATTAGCACATTGTCCAATATATAGTAAATGCTCAAATATTAGTCATTTATTATATAAAAGATCAAAACATCTGGATTTTTTAGTGTTTCCTTTTTATACTGTCTGATTTATTTACTTAAACCCTGCCTTGTTCCAGAAAGAGATTTAAGGCCACATGGTGTGTCTGTATTTGAATGTTCGTGAGCCCAGCTGGGTCCAATCTGGGAAGAGAGACTGCATAGTCAGTTACACTTAATGTAATATACACTTAATGGGACACATGTAAGTACCAAAACCAAGGAGTACTCGGGTTTATATGTTTCTGGAACAGATTAAAGAGGTTTTCTAAGTGAAAGACAGCCTAGCATAGTGGAAATGGCACACACACTTTGGGGCAAACCAACGTGTAGCCAAGTCCCAGCCCCACTATTTACTAGCCATGTAATTGATCTTAGACAAGTTGCAGTTGAGGATTTTTTATTAATAAAAATTCTGTCATTTAGACCTGATTAATACCTGTTTCTTCCAATAGTTATGCAGGTTTAGACCCCAACTTTGTTCTCCTATGGGTCAAAGAGTATTAACCACAGTGTATTGTTAAGATCATTTAGTTCAGAAGTTATTTTTAAAGGAATTTGTCTAAGAGCTGGTAGTACAGTTGGAGTATCAAGTCAATTTTTCTCACCTCAAAGTGTGAAAATAAGTTTGAAATATATGAGGTAGTTGGTTCTTTATAGAAACCTGGCAAACAGTATAACCGAAAATTTAGTTTATGGAATAAATTTTTTTCTAGTTACTAGCTTCTGTAATGCAACTGTGAGTTCGTTTTTTCCATAACCCATTTCAATGCATACTTAGGCGGTGGGCCATATTGCATAATCTTATAGGGGAAATTTAGACATGTAATGAAGCGTAGCTGTTTATGAAATTGTTATTGTTGAATTATAAATAAGAGCTTAAGCATGCAACCTTAATGCATAATTATTTACATAGTGACCTTGTTTGATATGCTTCTCTAAGAAACCCAGGAAATTAGCTTGTACAGTGATAGCAGTGACAAGTATATAGGTATAAATTTCATATTTACAGCTTTACCTTTGTGACGGTTTATATAACATGACATTCATGTCTTTTTGGTTGTCAGAATGTTTTATTTTCAAGTTCTGAAGCTACACATTTTTTTTCCAAGTACTTTCTAGAATTCCTTACCCAACTAAGCAGCTAGTGGCTTTATAATTAGAAAACCTGATTCAATTGATAACAACAGATTGAAAGTAGCACTTATTTCATCCTTTATCGACTACAAACTGATGAAAAAGTAATGTTGGGAAAGCTGTTGTAGAAATCCTAAAGAGGCTTAGATAAGAGCCATGAGGAAACCTGAAGATCTTTGAATATCAAGATACCTTAAAATAAGTACCTGGATTAAAATCATTTTTCAATAATATACCCTTACTGTGTATTTCACTTAAATATACTATGTTTGTAAATTTTACTGTGTATTCTCTTGTTACCTGTAAATTACATGGAGCAGAATTCTTGCCAGATAGCGGCCAGCAAGTAGAATGTGATGTTCCTTTGGGGTTTAGTGCTTTAGAGTTGACAAAATAAAGAACATGTGGGCTTGGGTGTTGCTATCAATGTACTTACATGTATTTGTGAGTATATACCAACCAACATGTATAGTTTGCTTAAGGCAAGTTTCAGTGTGTGACTCCAATTCATTGTTGAAGCATATTGACATATCTTTGAATAACTGCTTTTTTTTTTAAATTAGCAGAAGGCTGCACTTTTTTGTGTGTCTCATTATACTAGCTTTGCTATAAATAAAATGTCACATTTGGCATTTTGACACTTGCCGTTATATATATATTAAGCAAAAAGGCAGCTGTTGACTTTTAATATAGATCTGTTCAACCAGGGACCATATACTACTATAGTTAGAGATTGAACAGGAGTAGAAAAAAATGCAGTTGGGTGGGTCAAGTAAGAAAAAGGAAGAACAAAATTTCATTATTGCAATATATTCACAGTAAGTTGTTTACCTGGAGCATTGTTGGGTCTAATTTCAGCCATAGTAATAGAAGCTCTTTTCAAACATAGGCCATGTTCAGATCAGTTCTGCTGACCAGGCCACTGACTTCCAAAGACAAAAATCTTTAAGACCGCTTAGACTATCAAAGAGATGTGACCATTTCATTTACAAACTATTATTTTGATAAAATAAATCTTTAATTTACTATGGACATTTAAAAAATCTTCCCATAGGTACTCCCTATGCCATTGGACCTCATTCCAGACTGTCTCGCAACAAATGCTATTGAGGTATTTGTGGTCTATAAGGAATCCATACTGAAATAATCAGAGCGATTATGTTTAAGCAAATGAAAAAAGTCCTTGAAGTACCCTATACTCTAGTAAGATAAAATTGTATACATATGATCAGGCAATCAGAAAAGAGGTGGAATTTGAGCTTGACAGATGTTACGTTTAATAATGAGTATTTAATAAGGAAGACTTGGGTGGTTCTTGTTCTTGAAGAGGGAATGGCATGAGTAAAGATAGATAAAAGGCAGGGAAATTTCTATTCCAGTCCATTTCTCTATATTACAGCTTATTTTACCTTTCTAAAGGACAAATAGAGTAATAAATACATAGCATTTACTTTGTGACAATTTCTTTTCTAGACATTTTACATGTGTTAATTGATCCCCACAATGTCCCTGGGTAAATGCTGTTATTTAGACAGCCCTATAAAAATACAGAGAAGTCACTTACCTAATGTCACATAGTGGATCCTGGCTCTTAACTATTGGATGTGCTTGTACCAGAAAACTTCAGTGACTTAAGCTTCCACAAAACAAAAGACATTCAAGGATTTTCACAATATGGCTCCACTTTATAATACTTAATGGCCTTAGATCCTGCTTTTTTCACTGCATGGATGTACATTCTAGCTGCTCTATATTACTTTCTGTTTCCTAAGTACAATCTGTATTCTCATCTGTAATTCTTTTTCTGTGTTTTTTTATTCTCAACCTGAAATATCCTCTCCAGTCACTGTTTTATCAGTATCCTACCCATCTTCCAAGCATATCAGCTGCCATCTTCATAAAACCTTTTTTGATCCCTTACCTAAAGTGAATTTTCCCCCCTTGGTAACACTTTGCACATTTTTTATGGTAGCATATCTGTATCATGGTTATTTGTGTGGTACTTGCCCTATTTTCTAGTATACATTTTTTTCTAGTATAGATTTTTTTAAGTTCTTTGAGAGCAGGGAATATGATTTATTGATCTTTGTACCTTAGGCAGCATTCAATCTAAGCTTACACATGGTAGGAAAGAGGAAATGTTATGGTTAACACTAAGATTTTGAACCTGGGCTAGGGAATAAAATTGGGAATTTAGAGAGTGAGGTGATTGTAAAAAGTGAGAAGTTGGTTTAGACATGCTCTGTTTGAGGTGATAGTAGGATATGCAAGAAGAAAGGAACTAGAGCTCAGAAGACAGGAATATTTGGCACTCTCAGTCTTTTCTCATTTTCACAAGTGTGATACTTAAATTGTTGCATATCAAAGTAGCTGCATATCCATAGAATTCAGCCTTCATTTTTTTAATGTATCAGTTGGTTTTCATTTGGAAAATAAAGTCCAGCTACTATATGAATCATTCCTGACTTTAATATTATAAGATGAAACATAATTTGTAGGTTGTTTTGTTGATTCTCTGGGTCAGTACGGAAGTTCAGTTTCTAGACTAGCCCATAAGACCATGTTGTAGCTGAAATATTTACTTTTGCAACAACAAAATAGTAGAAAGCAATACAGTTGCTTTACTATTTGCATCTTCAAAAGATAAAAAGGAATAAGAAAGGGCAGCTTATTTCTCTGGTTCTTTATCAATTTGACTTCAAAGTTTACAGCATTCCTCCCATGTGATACAGTTGTTTACTGAGATTCTTCTTATATATGTCAACAGTGTTTTGAGTTTTCTGGCTTATAAATTGCCCTGATAGAGAAAGTAGGGAGAATGTATGTGCAAGAGGTTTCCTGAAGTGGAATAACCTGAGGTAGCGTTAACTCAGTGGAGCTGAGGAAGATATGTGTGAATGCATGCATGTGCATATGATATGCTTAGTTTGCTGTGGAGGGGGTGGGTAGGGGGTGGTGAGGAACTTGTAATGGGTAAATGATCTCTCCCATGAGGAAGCAAGATGAAATGGAAGAGGTTGGATCCAATGTTCCTCATCTGAGCCCATGGGAAGGGCCATTAGTCTGGTTACTGTTTGTTGAGGGGACCTCCGTGGTTGGATAGTGTAAGGAGAAAAACAGTATTTTGTGTGCCACTTTAGGTATGATAAGGTGCAAATGAAGTCGTTTTAACTCGAAGAGTACATATATTGAAATCTGGGTTCTAATTTTGGCTTTCCTGTAGGTGTTTTTTTGTACTTGAAAAATTACCTGAGTTTTGTTATTCTTTATTTTCCCTCAACTGAAAAATAGTTCCTGTCCCCCCTTCATCTTCATGAATATCCTCTTACTTAACAATAGAAGTGAGTATATATGATATGTTAAATTCTTAGGAAAATATTTTATTCACAAAGTTATAATTAAAAGATATGGGGGCCGTGCTCAAACCTGTAATCCCAACACTCTGGGAGGCTGAGGTGGGCAGATCGCTTGAGCTCAAGGAGTTTGAGACCAGCCTAGGCAACATGGGGAAACCTCGTGTCTACAAAAAACAAAACAAATTAGCCTGGCATGATGGCATGTGCCTATAGTCCCAGCTACTCGAGAGGCTGAGGTGGGAGGAGCTCATGAGCCTGGGAGGTGGAGGTTGCAGTGAGCCAAGATCGGGCCACTGCACTCCAGCCTGGGTGACAAAGTAAGACCCTGTCTCAAAAAAAAAAAAAAAAAGGTATGGGGTTGAAGTCAGAACTCAGTTCAAATTCTGGTTCTGCTGTTTACCAGCTGAGTGGCTTTGAGCATGTTTTTTGGCCTCTTTGAGCTATAGTTTTTTCATGTATAAATGGGAATAATACTTCTTACCTTGAAGGGTGGTTGTAAGAATTAAAGTTAATATATCTGAAATATCTACCACAGTACAGCCACACATGGTAACTGTTGTTATTGTGGTAAGCAACTAAATGGATTAATCTCTTATCACATTTGATACATAGAACATAAACATTGCAGTTGATGATTTGCCCACCATACAGTCACTGAAAACAATCTGATGTTTTTAAACTAGGATATATCATTGTTTTATCTCTGGTTACCCATATCACTTTTTTTTTTAATAAAAAAAAAAAATAACCTCACTATGTTGCCCAGGCTGATTTTGAACTTCTGAACTCGAGCAGTCCTCCTGCCCTGGCCTCCCAAAGTGCTGAGATTACAGGCGTGAGCCACTGCCCTGGCCCTGATAATATCCCTTTTACAATGTATGTTGTAATGGTGCCCCTGATACTTGGATTGCTACCTTCTTCCAGCCCAGTGCACTAACAGTTCCAGACAGCCTATCCAAATGTTTATATGCAAGTGCTGTACTGCATATCAAAGGTAACGTGTATTTGTGGATTTTTCAAGTGTAATGACAGATTGTACTAAGCCACTAGCATTCTGTCAACCTTCCTACAATAGCCAACATTTGCTAACTGGGTTATGGATGTGTTCTGTAGTCCTAGGGTAGATTTCCCCAACTGGCTGGGTATGTAAACCATGACGCTAACCTCATTAGTTGAGGTTAGTCACTGTTATGAACTGAATGCGCCTCTCCTTCCAAATTCACATGTTGAAATCCTGACCCCCAATGTGGTGGTATTAGGCAAAGGGATTTGGGGAGGTGATTAAAAAGAGGTCTAGCCCTCTTTCTGCTATATGAAGATACAATGAGAAGTTACCAGTTTGTAACTTAGAAGACCCTCACCAGAACCGGGCATTGTTGGCACCCTGATCTCATATTTCCAGCCTCCAGAAATGTAAGAAATGAATTTCAATTGCTTTTAAGACACCAGGTCCTTTGTTACAGCAGCCCAAGTGGACTAAGACAGTACCAAGTGTCAGTCAAGGGTTCTTTTTTTTTTTTTTTCCAAGGGTTCTAAATGTAAAGGATGATTGAAAATTCACAGGTAGCCTATAAGATAATTTATGGTATAGTCTTAATCATTTTCTTATGGTGAAACATTAAATGTGAGACTCTGATTTTTCATCCTGTAGACAAAATACTTTGGGTTTAAAATTTTTTTTAATTGAGTCACTTAAGAAACCATAGCAAAGACTTATTTAAAACAAATGTAGACAGTCATATATCAGCATAGTAAATCACCTTTTAGACTTGTACTCCGGATAAGATCTAGTGGATTAGGATTAGAAGACAAACCCTTTTGTGTTGACGTGTTACTAATACAGGATAATCCTGGGAACCTCAGACTCTTTCTTAAGTTCTTACCATTCAGTAGGTAGCTATTATCCTGTAACCATTTAGATTTGCACCATTAGCTATGTAAGATGTCAGCTTTAAGTGGACCACCCTGTATTTAAGATTTAATTATCCTTTATTGTGACTATCTTGACAGTTACCAGAGATGTTGGGTACATTATGGGTTTTCTCTACTGTGCTATTTATTTTATTTTTTGCCTCCGTAAGTTGCTGGGCAGTGCTTTTGTTCTCTTTTTATTAGCCTAGAATTAACTAAAATATTGTATCTCTCATCCATCACCTCCTACTGCACTCTGCCCTTCTCTTTAGGAGCCTGTTGTGGCAAATCCCCCAACGTGGCCATTCAAACAGTTCGTACCCAGATGAAAAAGTTCAGGGTACAGATATCATCAGCCGTTCTCAATGGTTAGTTTCCATTGACTTAACCGATAGCCCTCTGCTGTGCTCAGCTCCTGTTTCTCTGAGCTTGGGGTTTTACTGATTGTTTTTTAGAAAATCCATCAACTTCTCTAATGAAGAAGACTGTCTTTTGACTAAATTGATATAGGCTACAGAGGTACTTACTCCTTTTCTGTGAACCTATTTTCTCTTGTATACATTCAAGAAATTGTTCAGTGATTCTGCTTTGTTGATGGCATTCTTGTCATTTTCTTATGTGCTATAGAATTTTGTATAAATATTATGTGTGTGTGTGTGTGTGTGTGTATATATATATATATATATATACTCTTAAGAAACTTAGTTTATCTAACAAAAGGACTATAACACTATTTTACATTCTTAATTCTCATATAAAGCACATTTTCAAATTAGTTGCCAGACTTTTTAAAATTATATTGAAATCCTGGACCTAGATATTCTTGACCATTTCTTTGGTATATTATATTGGTCATTTCAGTGGCCAATCTTTGGTCATTTCAGTGGGATTTGGAGAAGACGGGAGAATAAATGGACTCACTTTACCTCCCAAAAATGTTTAATGAATGTTGATTGAGTGAAATCATTGGTTAGGTAGGGCAGTTGATTTGGCCTAGATAATATTTACAAATATGTATAAGAGATTTAGTCTCTAGTTGATTAGCTTTGAAAGCATTTTTAATAGTGGGAAAGTTATGATACAATAATTTCTTAAGGTCACACATTTCTTAAGCCAGAAAATGTTTAAGTTTCGTGGCTCCTATTTATGGCAGGAACATATGTGTGATCAGTTTGAATGCAGGAGACATTATATTGAAGTGACTAACAGCACAGACTGTAGAGTCTAGGTTCAAATTCTACCTGTTCTCCCCAGACATGGTGGCTCACTTGCCTGTACCCTCAGCACTTTGGGAGGCTGAGATGGGAGGATTGCTTGAGCCTAGGAGTTTGAAACCAACCTGGGCAACACAGCAAGACCCCATCTCTACAAAAAATATTTTGTAATTGCTAGTCATGATGGTGTGTGCCTGTAGTCCTAGCTACTTGGGAGGCTGAGGCAGAAGGATCACTTGAGCCGAGGATTTCAAGGCTGCAGTGAGCTATGATTGTGCCGCTGCACTCCAGACTGGGCAATGAAGCAAGACCCTGTCTAAAAAAAAATTCTTTCTGTTCAGCTTACAAGCAGCATGATCCTGGGCAACGTACCTCAGAGGTCTGTTTCATGTATATAAAACACTTACAGTGCTTGGCACATAGCACTGTGTAAGTGTCAACTGAAGTTAATCGGACTAACTTTTGAAGTTAATATAGTCTTTTCAGGAGCCATAGGCAGTTATCTTAAAATCAATCATAAATACTTTGTTGTAATAAATACTAAGTTGTAGATATAAATGTTACCGTACTGATTCTACTATTTACATATAAGCTCTAGTCCATGGACAACTGGCCAAAGTGTTTACCTTATGTGAATAGTATCACTGCTGTGAAGAAGAGCAGTCTTACTAACTATTGAAAAAAAGTAAATTTCAATATTGAATACAAATTCAAATCAGTGAGCCTAATTGTATATCAAATTAATCATGTAACCATCAAGGAAAAAAAGAATTATCTAGTAACTTTTCAACATAGAACTCTAACTGTGCTCCCTTAATGATGGGATATAACCTAAGGACAAAAAGGACTGCAAAGAAATACTGATTTTAGTAGGTAGCAAACCCCCTACAACAGCTCTGCAGGGGAAATGTCCCCATTTTGCTGTTGAAGAAGCATATTCAAAGAAGAGAATAATTTACCTGGCATTAAATAATGCTGGAGTCATTATACCATACTGCTCTTTTTCTAGTGTGCTGCTTCCCATTTGTCCTGTGCTAGCCATCCTGGTTTATTTACCACCTCTCTCTCGTTATCATCCTCTGTAATTATTAGAACCACATTTTCATGAACTTACTAACTATTTGAGTCTCCTTTTTTCAATAATTTCATTCCGTGTAATCAGGCCTAGTTTTTTGAAATCTGCTTTCTTAAGGGGTATTTGACCTGCCCATTCTTTACAAATTCTAAGATGACCTAGATGACCTAACAGCTTTTTTCCTAATTCCTCCTACTTCACCAATAACTAGTTCCTGGAATATTAGTGTCCAAGTCACTATTACTTATGGATATGGACTGTATGATAACTATGTCTGGAAGCTGTATATGAGAGAATTCCATTCTTTCTTTTTTTCTTTGAGACAGGGTCTCACTCTGTCACCCAGGCTGGAGTGCAGTGGCGCGATCTCAGCTCACTGCAACTTCTACCTCCCTGCAACCTCCACCTCCCTGCAACCTCCATCTCCCAGGTTTAGCGATTCTCCTGCCTCAGCCTCCTGAGTAGCTGGGATGACAGGCATGCACCACCACGCTCGGCTAATTTTTGTATTTTTGGTAGAGAGAAGGTTTCATCATGTTGGCCAGGCTGGTCTTGAACTCCTAGCCTCGTGATCCACCAGCTTCGGCCCCCACAAAGTGCTGGGATTACAGGCGTGAGCCACCGAGCCCAGCCTGAGAATTGCATTCTTAAAGACATTAATCTGTTTGTAATTTAGGATATCTTACAGTGATTTGGTAGTGAGACATACGGGAGGGGGTGGTAAAGAATGCAATTGTTGGACCTGTGCTTTTTACATGAAATAGTGGAAACAAGTATTACTTTATAAGCTGGTTTCTGAAATGACTGGTTCATTAAAGAAAGCAAATAAAATTAGCAATAAAACTAGGAGATAATAACTGGTTGGTAAATGAACTCTATGTCCTTTGAAAGGGGGATGATTAAAGAAGAAAATATGTAAATAACTTGGGTACACAAGCTGCTATTTGAAATTCTGCTGAGTAAAAATGACAGCAGTTAAACTGTTCAGGAATTTAGCTAGCTCTTGCTTAAAGTACTTCATGTAGCAAGTCTCCAAACATTTTTTTAAATTACAGCGTTTGAAGGTCCTCTTCTTGAATTAACAGAATCAAAGTGAAATTCCGTTTTTTAAATCACTCCTAAACTGTCTTTACAGTGTGTGGCTTTAAACTATAATTCTATGTAATATACCAGAGAAATTGTCAAGAAAATCTAGGTCTAGGATTTCATTATAATTTTGAAAGGAAGTAAGGTGGGCAATCAGATTAATTTGAAAAAGTGCTTTATATCACAAGATTGCAAAACTGTTGTTATAGTCCTTTCATTAAGTTGACTGAATTTCTAAACACCTGGAGAAAATTATTTTAGTATTTTCTGTCCAAAATAGTGGTTTGTAGAAAATACGCCACTTGTCTGTGGAAATCAGTGTTTATGAGACGTCTTTGTTAATGTTTCTAAAGCTTTAACTCTCTGGACAAACATTCAAGAAAAATTTTACGGTTATAAAAAATATTCCTAAATAATAAACTTTGAGCATGGCTGTGGAATCAGACTCGGTTCATGTTCTAACCAACTTTTTCTAGCTGGTGCCTTGTCATTTAGCCTGTTACTCAGTTTCCTCATTGAATTGTTTTGAGAATTAAATGAGCATACGTAAAGCACTTAATACTACGCCCAGCACTAAGTAAGCACTCACAATGTAGTGGCAGCTATTATTATTTATCCTTCTTCCTCTCCTTTTTCTCCTCCAGATTTATGAGTGATAGGGACAGAAAATTTCTTATCTGAGTGCCCTTTATTTTAATCTCAAGGTTTTGAAGTAGAATTTAGCACAAAAATAGATTTTTCTGAACCAAAACACTGAAGATTCTGTTTGGGAAGTGAGAAAGCAAGCTGCTAAACACCTACTCTACTTGTGCAATGACAAGAAAATTGAATTTCTCATTTGTTTCCTGCCCCTAGCCCTTGTCTTCAGTTTCTCTGCCTCAATATGAAAATATCTATATTCCTTTGGAGACAGTTGCCTCACTGAAGCCACAAAGAGCAGTCTCTAGGAGTTTTATGGCTAGTTAACCATAACCTTTTGGAAGAACATCTGGATACAGTTTCCATTTTTAAAGTCTATAATTTTTTTGTTCATTAGATTTGTATAGTTCAAATTTATTGGTGTCAGTTATTTTCCTAGGTTGTACCATCCATTTTGAAAAGATGTATGTCTTTTATCCAGAAGATGTAAAGTATGTAGGTCATAATCAATAAAAATTACTATCTTCAATTAAACTGGAGTTTTCCCTTCATGTTTTCAGAATATAATCATTGGACCAAACACATGTATGAATATGTATTTATATCTATCCATACAAATGTGACTTTCCTTATTATGATTACTCAGTTGCAAAAAGTGTACTAGAAGTTATAATATCTGTTTTATCATAATCATTTCAGCAATATGGATAGGGCTACTGGACCCTGAAATTTAAAAAGAGAGGATCTTTCTTTATGGTTTTATTTTTTAAAATTTTGATAAAATACACATAAGAAAATTTACCATCTTAACCATTTTTAAGTGTACAGTTCAGTGGCATTAAGTTTATTCACACTGTGGTACCACCGTCACCCCAATCCATCTACAAAGCTCTTTTCATCTTGCAAAACCAAAACTCGACGCCCATTAAATAACAACTTAAAAAGAGAGGATCTTAACATCAGAATCACATAATTACTACTCTATAAATATCTGACGGGTGTTTCCTTCTAAAACAACTGCTTTCTTTTTTAATTGACCTTTCACTATTCTTAGCTTCTTCTAGGAATTATATATAATCTACTCAGTCATATTTTCTTTAATTTTTCTCTTTCAACAACTTTACTTTTCCAAAGGTGGTGTAAATTACATGTTTATGTTCCCCTATGTTTTTACTCAGCTTAACCTTCCTTCACTCCCATAGGCTTGAATGAGTGTATATCATCAGAGCATTGTTTCCCAATACCCTCTGCTATGTTTATACTTTTAAAAGTACTTAAAGTCAAGAGTGTTAAATGTACATTCTTGACATTTTAAATACCTTCCAATTTTGAAAGCATTTATTCTCTGGGCTGTTAGATACATGTATGATTCATAAAATGAAATAGGGCTGCCTGTAGTTATTTCTTGAGTTGCCATTTAGAGTCTTCTGGCCTTGTCATCTGTCTATGGAAGAAATCCAGCATACCTTACTGTCATGTACGTCACTGTAGATCTTATAGTTTCAGAAAATTATCTTTCCATTTCTTCAGAATTCTCCTGTTTTAAAGCTTTTTCTTCTCCAATTTTGTCACCAAAATGTGGCTGTGCAGTCACCTGACCTGGAACTTTAAACACTTAAGTCTGCTGGACAGAAAAATGCTGTCACATTCTTCAAGGCTTTCAAGCAGTTACTTGGACTTCTAGTAGAATTTTTTTTTTAAGAGACACGGTCTCACTCTGTTGCCCAAGCTGGAGTACAGTGGTACGATCATAGCTCACTGCAGCCTTGACCTCCTAGGCTCAAGCGATCCTCCCAACACCTCTCATGTAGCTGGGACTGCAGGCGTGGGCACCACCATGCCTGGCTATTTTTTGTAGAGGTGGGGTTTCACCATGTTGTCCAGGCTGCTCTCAAGCTCCTGGGCTCAATCTTCCTGCCTTCACTTCCCAAAGTGCTGGGATTACAGGTGTGAGCCACGGCACCTGGCCAGAATTTCTAAGTTACCAGATTGCTAAACAACTTCACAGAAAAAAATTAATGATAGTCTAAAAATGTTTTCTTCTGACTCCTCTCACCATAAATTCATGCTTCTCCACTTCACTCTCCCCAGAAAATTCTGGAAGTTTCCTAGCAAAATTGCTTATTGAAACCCATTCAAACTTAAGTTTGAAGAAATCTACACAAAGGATGTCACCGTGTTATTTGAGACTCTAGATATACTTATTCTATCTTCACTCTTATTTAGAATTGATAAGCATGCACTGGGCGTTAGTACTACTCTCTTGGATCTGATTTTGCAGACAGATATTCACTAGGATGCAGAATCTATCATACATTACTGTAGAAAAAGAGTCAAATACAGTTAATGTATTTGAAAATCAAAACTGTATTTTCCAGTCAAGTTAAATGTGTATGTCTGCACAAAGCCTATCCAGTTAAGACAGTGTCATTATTTTTCCTTTTGCAAACTTCCTTAGAGTATCTGAACATTAAGTGCTTCATGCATATTTCTTAGGCAAATTGTACGTCAGTACTTTTCCCTTTACAATTAAATATTTTCAGTAGTCTGGGGTCTCTTTTTTGTTTTTAACTATTTCTCTCTCTCTCTCTCTTTTTGTTGTTGTTGTTGTTGTTGTTGTTGCCCAGGCTGGATTGAAGTGGCGCAATCTCGGCTCACAGCAACCTCTGCCTCCCAAGTTCAGGTGATTCTCAGCCTCCCAAGTGGCTGAGATTACAGGCGTGCACAACGATGCCTGGCTAATTGTATTTTTAGTAGAGACAGGATTTCGCCATGTGGGCCAGGCTGGTCTCGAATTCCTGACCTCAAGTGATCTGCCCTCCTTGGCCTCCCAAAGTGCTTCTTCTGAACTGACAAATGATTACCAAAGCGATTCTGATTTATGGTTAGTTTATCCCATTTTTTGAAAAGTATTTTCTACCTTCTCTAGGCCAAAATGCAGTAAGGCCCAGTTTTAGTGGGAGATACAGACAATTAAACAGTTAATTGGAAGTCAGTAGGAAGAGTGCTAAAATAGTAGTTAAGTGCATATTGCAGTTGAAGCACATTAGATGTTCCTCTAACTCAGACATGGAAGATTAAAAACAACCACATGGAGGAATGACATCTAAGCCAAGATGTAAAAAGAAAAAATTTGGCCAGAGAAGGAAGGACTGTAAGAATGTTTGAGGTAGAAGGAAACCTCAGAGGTTAAAAAGAATATATTACATGTAGGGATCCTGGAAGCTCAGTGTGCCAGGAGGAGTTTGAGGGAGGGAGTGGCATCAGATGACTAGATGGGGAAACAGGGACAAGATAATGAAGAGCTATAATGAAATATAATTCCAATTTTCTTTTTAAAACAGATTTGTTGAGGTATAATTCACGTCATACAGCTTACCTCTTTAAAGTATACATTTCATTGTTTCTTTAATATATTTACAGAGTTATACAATCATCAGTTACCATAGTTGATTTTAAAACATTTTTGTCACCTCAAAAAGAAAGCCTGTACCCTTTAGCACCCCTCCAACTACCCCAGTCCTAAGTGACTACTACTCTACTTTCTGTTTCGATATAGTTTACCTATTTAGATATTTCACATAAAGGAAATGATAACGTGGTCTTTTGTGACTGGTTTCTGACCCTGAGCATAATGTCAAGGTTCATCCGTATTGTAGCACGTATCAGTACTTCATTTTTATTACCAAATGATATTTCCATTGTATGGATATACCACATTTTATTTTTCCCTTCATCAGTAAGTGGACATTTGGCTTCTTTCCACTTTCTGTGACTATTATGAATAATGCTCCTGTGAACATCCATGTACACGTTTTTGTATGGACATACATTTTCATTTCACTTTCATGTATACTTAGTAATGAAATTGCTGAGTCATATAGTAACTGTATCTTAACTTTTTGAGGAACTATCAGACTGTTTTCCAAAGTGGTTGTACCGTTTTACATTTCTATTACCAGTGTAGGAGGGTTCCAGTTTCTCCACATCCTCACCAGTACTTGTTATCTGTGTTTTTGATTCTAGCCCTTGTGTTGGGTATGAAGTAGTTGCTCTTTTGGTTTTGATATGCATTTCCCTGATAACTAATGATGTAGCGCCTCTTTTCATATGCTTTTTTATTTTTCCATTTCTGTATCTTCTTTGGATAAAAGTCTATTCTGATCCTCTAACCCCCCCCATCTTTTTTTTTTTTTTTTTTTTTTTTAAGAGAGAGTCTCTGTCATCCTGGCTAGAGTGCAGTGGAGCAATCTTGGCTCACTGCAACCTCTGCCTCCCAGCTTCAAGTGATTATTGTGCCTCAAGCCTCCTGAGTAGCTGGGATTACAGGCACATGCCACCACGTCCAAGCTAAATCTTGTGTTTTTAGTAGAGATGGGTTTTTGCCATGTAGGCCAGACTGGTCTTGAACTCCTGGCCTCAAGTGATCCACCTGCCTTGGCCTCCCAAAGTGCTGGGATTACAGGTGTGAGCCACTGCATCTGGCCCTCTACTCATTTTAAATTGGATTACTTCTCTTTGATATTGAATTGTAACCATTCTCTTTTTTTCTTTTGTTTTGAGACAGGGTATAACTCTGTTGCCCAGGCTGGAGTTCAGTGACCCAGTCGTAGCTCACTGCAGCCTCGAATTCCTGGGCTAAGGTATCCTCCTACCTCAGCCTCCCAGGTAGCTGGGACTACAGGTGCACATCACTCTGCTCATCTAACTTTTTAATTTTTCTATAGAAATGGGGTCTTGCCATCTTGCCCAGGTCGGTCTTGAACTCATGGCCTCAAGCAATCCTCTCACCTTGACCTCCCAAAGTCTCAGGATGACAGGTATGAGCCACCATGCTTGGCCTGAGTCAGTTTTATACATGGTGTGGGTAGAGGTTCAAATTGATTCTTTTGCATGTGAATATCCAATTATCCCAGCACTGCTTGTCGAAAATACTATTCTTTTCCCATTGAATAGTCACGTCAACCTTGTTGAAAATCAACTGATCATAAATATGAGGGTTTGCTTCTGGACTATCAATGTTTTCCATTGATATATGTCATTATACAAGTGCTACATTGTCTTGACTACTATAGCTTTGTAGTATTATAGGTTTTGAAATTGAGAAGTTTGAATCCTCCAACTTTCCACTTTTTTTTTTTCAACTTTCCACTTTTTTATTTTATTTTATTATAAGGCTGGAGCAGCGGTGGCGGCGGCGGACACTGGTTCCTCCGCCTCCCTCCGGCCCTCAACTTTCCACTTTTTAAAAAAATTCCTATGGTTATTCTGAGTCCCTTGCATTTCCATATAAATTTTAGGATCAGCTTACTAACTTCTGCAGCAACAACGACAAAAACCCAGCTGGCCTTCTGGTAAGGATTGCATTGAATCTATAGATCAACTTGGAAGTATTGTCTAAGTCTTCTAATTGATGAGTATAAAATGTCTTTCTATCTATCTCTCTATCTATCTATTTATTTTGAGACAGAGTCTCACTATGACCGGGCTGGAGTGCAGTAGTGGGATCTCGGCTCACTGCAACCTCCGCCTCCCGGGTTCAAGCAATTCTCCTGCCTCAGCCTCCCAAGTAGCTAGAATTACAGGCACATGCCACCATGCCCAGCTAATTTTTGTATTTTTAGTAGAGACAGCATTTCACCATTTTGGTCAGGTTGGTCTCGAACTACTGACCTTGTAATCCGCCCACCTTGGCTTCCCAAAGTGCTGGGATTACAGATGTGAGCCACCGCACCTGGCCATTTTTCTATTTATTAAATCTTTAGTTTCAGCAACATTTTATAATGTTCAGTGTACAAGTCTTGTATTTTTTTGTTGTTTGTTTGTTTGTTTTTTTGAGAGGTAGTCTCACTCTGTCACTTAGGCTTGAGTGCAGTGGTGCAATCTTGGCTCGCTGCAACGTCTGCCTCCTGGGTTCAAGCAGTTCTTCTGCCTCAGTCTCCTGAGGTAGCTGAGATTACAGGCACCCGCCATGACGCCCAGCTAATTTTTGTATTTTAATAGAGATGGGGTTTCACCATGTTGGTCAAGCTGGTTTTGAACTCCTGACTTCAGGTGATCCACCTGCCTCAGCCTCCCAAAGTGCTGGGATTACAGATGTGAGCCACCGTGCCCAGCCTGTACTTTTTCTAAAAAAACTTTTTTTAGTGATTGACCTTGAGTTTGCAGTACATGGGTTTACATACTGATATATCTATCATAAGTTGAAAAATCCCTTAAGTTGAAGTTGATCACAGTGGCTCATGCCTATAATTCCAGCACTTTGGGATGCCAAGGTAGTAGGATCACATGAGGCCAGGAGTTCAAGATCAGCCTGGGCAACATGGAGAAACCCTGTCTCTACAAAAGATAAAATAATTAGTCAGCTGTGGTGGCATGTACCTGTAGTCCCAGCTGCTCGGGAGGCTGAGGCAAGAGGATTGCTTGAGCCCAGGAGTTTGAGGCTACAGTGAGCCATGATCGTGCCACTGTACTCCAGCCGGGGTGACAGAACAAGACCCTATTTCTAAAAAAAAATAAAAATAAAAAATAAGAAAATATTTAAAATTGAAAAAGCATTCGATACACCTAACTACCAAACATCATAGCTTAGGCTAGCCTACCTTAAACATGCTCACAATACTTACATTAGCCTATATTTGGGCAAAATCATCTAACAAAAGGCTATTTTATAATAAAGTGTCTAATATATCGTGTAATTTATTGAATACGACACCGAATGTGAAAAGTGAACTGGTTTTATAGGTACTCAAATGCATATTGGTTTCGCACCTTGGTCAAGTTGAAAAACTGTAAGGCCAAGGCGGGCGGATCACGAGGTCACAAGATCGAGACCATCTTGGCCAACGTAGTGAAACCCCGTCTCTATAAAAAACAAAACAAAACAAACTGTAAGTCGTGGACCACAAGGACACTCTATGTACATTTACAACTAATCTAAGTTCACTTTCAAATAACACTGTACCACTTAACAGGTCGTACAATTACTTTATAACAATATTCCCAATTCCCTTCACCTCTTATTGCTGTCATTCGTTTTACTTACCCGTAAGCTGTAATCAGGGACACATTGTTTCTGTTATTTGTTTTGAACAAACTATTGTCTGTTAGATCAATTAGGAATAAGAAAAATAAAAGATTTTATTTTGCCTTTATTTATTCCTTCTCTAATGTGCTTTCTTTCCTTATGTAGGTCCAAATTTCTCACCTAAATCATTTTCTTTCTCTCTAAAGATTTTCTGTTAACATTTCTAGCAAGGCAAGCTTTCTGGTGAAAAATTCTCAGTTTTTGTTTGAGGAAGTCTTTATTTCTGTTTCATTTTTGAAGGATAATTTTACTGGATACAGAAGTCTAGGTTCATGTTATTTTTCTTTCAACACTTAAAATATTTCACTCCTCTCTTTCCTCGTGTGATTTCCGATGAGAAGTCTCATGTAATTCTTATCTTTGCTCCTCTGTAGATAAGGTGGTTTTTTCTCTGGCTTTTTTCAGTACCTCCTCTTTATCTTTGATTTTCTACAATTTGAATATGATATACCTGTGTGTAGATTTTGTCTCCCTTGATGTCTTTGGGGTCTAGAGACTTTTTTTTTTTTTTTTTGAGACAGAGTCTCATTCTGTTGCCCAGGCTGGAGTGCGGTGGTTGCCCAGTCTCAGGTGATCCTCTCACCTCAGCCTCCTAGGTAGCTGGGACTACAGGCATGCACCACCACAGCCAGCTAAATTTTCTTGTATTTTTTGTAGAGATCGGGTTTTGTCATGATGCCCAGGCTGGTCTCAAACTCCTGGCCTCAGGTGATCTGCCCTCCTTGACCTCCCAAAGTGCTGGGATTACAGGTGTGAGCCACGGTGCCTGGCCTAGACATAAGGCCTAAGAGCTGCTGTTATTTGAGTTATATTCCCCTTTGATCATACAGGAGCCCTGTCAATGCGACAGTAAGGTACATGGGGAGGGAAAGAATTGTATAATCCTGTGAGGAGATCTCAGCCTTTGAGTGAGCCTGTGCCCTGGGCTGTGACCTTCACAAGTGCTTCTTGGTCCCCTGCCTCACTTAGGTGAGACAGGAAAGCTAGAGAGGGCTAGAGTTGGGTATTCAGTTCGGCTCTGGTGAAATAGTTTCTTTTCAGGCAGGACTTGTTAAGAACAGTATGCTCTGGGCTTGTTTCAAAATGACTTCTTTCGCCTTTCCCCTGCCAGAAGCAGGAGGGGATTTTTTTTTTTTTTAATTATAATCTTCACTGTGAGAATTTCGTAGGGCTCCTAGAGATAAAACACAAAAATATGCCCTCCCTCTCCTTGCTCAAGCCTGGGCCCCTCTAGGATTTTTAACTCTCAGATTTAATCACACTGAGCCTCAGAAATTTTTGTTAACAGGTTAGGTTTTCCTACCTTCGTTCAGGTTTCTGTGGAGGTTTTGAGGTTTCTGCCCCTGTAACTTGTGACTTTCTGTATCTACCTGTTTGTCTCTCTAATTTCGCAGGCAGTGGTTTGCTCTGTGCCCCTAGTTCCCTGATGGATTTAAGAAAGTTGTTTATACTCATTTTTTTCAGCATTTTTCTTGTTCTGTGGATGAGGATGACAACTTGTAAGCTCCTTACATGCCTGACTGGAAATCAGAAGTTACCTACTTACTTTGTTAAATGTATTCCTAGGTTTCTTGTTTTAGGTGTTTTTTTTTTTTTAATTTTGGTGGTGGTTGTTACATTTTGTGGTTTTTGCTTGCTGTTATGTTATAAATACATTACCTTCTTAGTTTTTGGATTGCTCATTGCTAGTGTATAGGAATATACACTATTAGAATATTCCTAATATACTAATTAGGAATATAAAAAAAATTAGTATTGGATTGCTCATTGCTAGTGTATAGGAATATACACTATTAGTATATTCCTAATATACCAATTAGGAATATAAAAAAATTAGTAATTTTGTATGTTGATCTTGTATCCTGCAGCCTTTCTAAACTTATTAGTTCTAATAATGTTTTAAAGGATTTGCTTTTGTACATAATTGCTCTAGCTAGAACCTCCAGTACATTGTCAAATAGAAGTTGGAAAAGTAGAAATCTTTGTCTTTTAATTTTTATTTATTTATTTATTTACTTATTTATTTTTTGAGACAGGGCCTTGTTCTGTTTCCCAGGCTAAAGTGCAGTGACCTGATCATGGCTCACCACAGCCTCGACATCCTGGGCTCAAGTGATCCACTCACCTCAGCCTTTCGAGTAGCTGGGAACTATAGGTGCACACTACCACGCCTGCCTATTTTGTATTTTTGTAGAGACAGGGTCTCCCCATGTTGCACAGGCTGGTCACAAACTCCTGAGCTCAAGAAATCCTCCTGCCTCAGCCTCCCAAAGTGCTGGGATTACAGGCGTGACCCACTGGGCCTGGCCTAAAATTTTTACTTGTTTTTTGATGTTTAAGGTTTTTTTAGTGGCAGGGTTTTGCTCTGTCACCCAGGCTGGAGTTCAGTGGTTCAATCATAGCTAATTGTAGCCTCGAACTTCTGTGCTCAAGTGATGCTTCTATCTCAGCCCCATGAGTAGCTCGGACTACACTGCCATGCTCAGCTACGTTTTAAATGTTCTGTAGAGACAGCATCTCACTGTGTTGCCTAGGCTGATCTCCAACTCCTGGCATCAAGGTATTTCCCCACCCCCGTTTGGCCTCCGAAAGCACTGGAATTACAGGTGTGAGCCACTGTACCCAGCCACAAATTTAGTATTTAGGAAACTGCCAAACTGTTTTCTGAAGGGCCTTTTATACTATGTTAAGAATTTGGACTCCATTGTAAGGGCAGTAGGAGGCCATTTTAATATGAATCCTGAATTTAGTATTTTGAATTTGAGGAGGTTGTCAAACTAGAGAATCTGCCTAATGGGCAGGTGAATGTATGAATTGGAAACTCATAAATTAGACTGGGATTGGAGACACAGAATGAAAAGTCATCAGCATATGATTGATTTTAGAAGCTATTGTGGGAATATTTTCCAGGGAGAGTAAGAAGAGGAAGGAGAAACAAGAGAACCCAGGACAGAACCCTGAAGGTCACCAGCATTTTAAGGATGCCGAGAAAAAGCTAGACTCAAGAGGAAAACCAGCTGGGCATGTGGGCTTGTGCCTATAGTCCCAGCTACTTGAAAGGCTGAGGTGGGAGGATCGCATGAGCCCAGGAATTCAAGGTTGCAGTGAACTATTGATCACACCACTGCACTCTAGCCTGGGTGACAGAATGAGACCTGGTCTCTAAAAAGGAAAACCAAACAAAAATTTAATATTATAGAAGCCACAGGAAAACGTGTTTTCAATAAGAAAGAAGTGGTTTGCAGTTTTGGCCAAAAAGGAATTAAGGTATAAGATCAGTTTCTCCAACTATGCTTTCACAACGGAAAACTTCTGTGACCAAGCGTGTGTTTTCCCCACACTCACCAAGCAATTCTCCAGCAGATGTCAGCTGGGTGTCCTGTAATTCAACTCAGTTCTGACCCCATCTACCTGGCAATAGCATGAGATCCCATACGTTGAGGGGTCAGACCTACAGCTGCCCCCTACTCCTAAGCCAGTTGCAAGCTCCAGGTTGTTTTACCTGTGCTTCTGATCAACTGATTAGAAATCAGCTTTCCTATGACCTCTTCCTCAGGTTCAACTAATTTGCTAGGACAGCTCACAGAACTCAGGGAAACACTTAACTTACCTTTACTGGTTTATTATAAAGGATACTACAAAGAATACAGATGAAGAGCTGAATAGGGCAAGGCATGTGGGAAGAAGTGCAGAACTTCTATGCCTTCTTCTGGCATACCACCCTCCAGGAAGCTCCACATGTTCAACTACCCAGAAGCTCTTTGAGCCCAATTCTTTTAGAGTTTTGTGGAAACTTCATTACATAGGCATGATGGATTAAATCCTTGGCCATTGGCGAGCAGTTCAACCTTTAGCCCCTCACCGTTACCTGGAGGTTGGCTGAAAGTCCCAGCCTTCTAATCATGCCTTGGTCTTTCCCACAACTATCCTCCATCCTGAAGCTACATAGGGGCTGCCAGCCACCAGCTATCTCATTAGCTACAAAAGAAACTCTCATCACTGTGGAGATCCCAAGGATCTCAGGAGCTGTGTTGGGAAACCTGATGAAAACCAAATATTTATTTCACAGTATAACAAGATGAAATTGAAAAGTACGTTGGTCTTAAGGCGATTGTTAATAACGTTGGTGAGAGAAGCTTCAGTGAAGTGGTAAAGTAGGAGCGTCATTCACCGTGGGTTGAGAAATAGCTAGTAGGGAGAGTAAGAGAACAGTGAAGATGGAATTTTGCCTATGCAAGGGAGAGTGAGGTTAGTCAACATCCATATGAGAAGGAGCCAGTAGAGAGGGAGGGATTGATAATGCACTAAAATTGATAGATCAAGGACCCTGATAGTACCAGAGTGGTAGAGCATACCAGAGGGATAGATTTTAGGAGACGAGAAACACTTTTTTGTGTGACAAGAGAAAAGGAAGTGAGGACCAATGAAGATGAACTTAGTTTATAGATATGGTAGAAAGCCACTTCTGATGGCTTATATTTTCTCTGTGAGATAACAGGAAGGGTCACTTGCTAGGAGTGAAATGGGAGTGATAATACTGGTAGGAAGTTTGAAAAAAGTTTAAAAAAAAAGGTTGAAATGGCTACTATAGAGAATAAGAGAGAGCTGGCTTAAAAAAAACCAACAGATTTCTGAGTTGTAATGAGGGCCTAGTTGGGTCCATAAAGCATAAATTTTTTGATGTTGTCAGTCTTACAGTTATGAACTTTTTTCCAGCAGAGTTCAGTGGTCTGGGTGGAGATGTGGAAAAGGAGACCATTGTGTTCATCCAAAGCTGGGATTTGTCCCACATGACATGGAAGAAAGCAATGAATGAACTATGCATAGTGCTCTTAATAGATATTGAAGTCAGGTCTGTGGTCTAATCTTGACTGCTTGGTGACTTAGGTAGACTACTTAACCTTCTCTAAGCTTCAGTTTCCTAACAGTAATCATACTGAATCATCAGTTTTCTAATTATCATAATCATCTATTCTCAGTGATGGGAATTAAATGAAGCAAGTAAACTCCTTAACACATAGTTTGATACATGATAAATGGCAGTAAGTAGCAGTTTTTAACATTATTTGTGACCCAGTTCTGTCTCTCATAAGCTAAGTGACCTTAGGCAAGTTTCTTTCCTTTTTATCTATAAAAATGAAATTATAATACTTGTTAGGAATTTTCAGCTGGGTATCTTTTGAGGAAAAAATGCCAACCACTATGCCTGACACAGCCTTTAACTACTCAATAATGTTAGTTGAAGCAGAATCTGTAAGGAATTTTTTAGAAAATTAGGTTGGAAAGTTAGGTTTGGAATTTTGGCCTTTGTCTTATCATTAGTAGGGTACCTTTAAAAGTTCATGAGTAGAACTTCACTGGGCATGGTGGCTCATGCATGTATGTAATCACAGCATTTTGGGAGGCCAAGGTAGGAGGATTGCTTGAGGTCAGGAGTTCAAGACCAGCCTGGCCAGCATAATGAGTCCTTGTCTCTTACAAAAAAAAAAAAAAAAAAGTTCATGAGCCAGTAGATAACCTTAAAATGTTGTTTTAGAAATATGAATTTATAAGTAGTACAGTAGGATCTGTGTCTCAGCTGGATATCACCTTTTTTGAAAGGCCTTCGCTAACCATCCTGAATCTAAGATAGCAGCACTCCCTCCTCCTCTCTAATGCCTTACCCTATATCATTTTTCTTATGGCATTTATGACTCTACAATCACCTTGCTTATTAATTTGTTCACTTTTTTACTGGCTCTCTTCACTAGAATATATGCTTCATGAGAAAAGGAATGTTGTCTGTCTTACTACTGCTACATCTCAGCACCCAGAACAGTGCCTAGCACATAGAAGGCATTGGATCTGTTTGTTGAATAGATGAAATATAATAGGGACTGGAAAGAGAGAGACTAGTTAAGAAATTATTAGAATAATTTCAACATTAGGACACAAAAGATCTGGACAGAAATGATGACAGCAATGGAAACAGAAAGAACAAATAAGAAAAATTGAAAACCAAATACCTCATATTCTCACCTGTAAGTGGAAGCTAAATGATGAGAACACATAGACACATAGAGGGGAACAAAACACACTAGGGCCATAACTAACAGGTATTGGGCTTAGTACCTGGATGATGAAATCTGTACAACAAATCCCTGTACCACAAGTTTACCTATGTAACAAACCTGCACATGTACCCTTGAACTTAAAAGTATTTTAAAAATTACAAAGAAGGATGATTTTTGGCATATTAGAGGGCATAATAAGCAGGCAATAAGAATGTTTTCCAAGATTTCCAAACTGGGTGATTTATGCAGTGACAGTATTGTCATTGAAAGTATCTGCCTTCATTTCCTTTACTAACTTTTTATGACCAAGATTTAGAACAAACAGTGCCTGGCATACACTGATAGGCAGTAAATACCAGAAGAATAAATGAAACAAAATGGGGGAAGTCAGAAGTTTACATGTAAGATGCATTATATGTTTAAAGTAACAATAGAACATCTAAGCAGATGGAGAGGAAGGCTTAAATTCTAGAAAGAATAAAGGGCCTTGGGATTTACAACATTCAACAGAAAAGGTGCGGCCCTAGAGATTGACAGACAACAGGATTATGGTTACAAGTAAGTAAAGACACGCCTGTAATCCCAGCTACTCGGGAGGCTGGAGCAGGAGAATGGCTTGACCCTTGGAGGAGGAGGTTGCAGTGAGCCAAGATTGCGCTACTGCACTCCAGCCTGGGCAACAGAGCGAGGCTCCATGTCCAAAAAAAAAAGAAGTAAGTAAAGACATTTAGTTCTAGGAAGGGAGGAGATAGCTATAAGTATTACATGCTTCAGAAAACTGAAGAAAATGAGGACTAGGGAAGATGTTTGGATTTAGAGAATAGAGGACATGATCTGGGAAAGAACAATTTAAATATAGAAATGAAGTGAAAGTCATATTACAAAGGGTTTGAAGAATGAGTGGACAGTGAGATAAATGTCACCCACAGTGCTAAAGAGAGGAGAGGCACTGCGGCAATCTGAGGTGGAATCATTTAAGGGAAGCTTAGTTTGCTTTTTTTTTTTTTTTTTTTTTTTTTTTTTTTTATAAAAAATGATTTTTTTTTTTTAAGGAAATAATATATCCAAAAAAAAATTTAAGTTTTTAATTTTGAAATGTAAAAAAATAAG